>BSCZ01001142.1:24533-227655 GCA_027924225.1 Bjerkandera adusta
GGGCGCTCTTCTCTTTCAACCTCCGCTATATACTCTACAATCTGTATTTATGCTGCGGGAAGGCTTGGGGAAGGCATCCAATTTTGGCATAGAAGAAATTGGGGAATAGTTTGGGATCTCATCATCATCTCTGTCGGTAAAGCATGGAGCAAATAACTTACATTAGGGTAATGTTTAACTACAATTATCCCGTGGCACAGGCTGGATCAAGTGGCATGGCGCCCACCCAGTGTTTGTAGGCCATACAACAAGCCTGCTCTTTGGCATCTGCCCTGACATGCGCCCTTCCTCGCCCATACTCGTCACCCCCAACTAGGCGAACAATCAGCTCCTGCATTAATCTCGGAGAATCTGATAACATGACGTACTCCGAGCGATGCAGACCCAATCTGCCATATGTTGGGCGTCATCCTGGTACTCCTCCCATACGAGGCTGTTTACTCCTCCCCTAGCAGTGACTTGAAGCAAGTTGTCCAATTCGACGCGCCAGTGACCGCCAAGTATGGGAGATATATCGATAGACAGATGGTGGCCAGCCTGCTTAATAACGTCCAATATAGATCGGTGATTTTCTTCAAACTTCTTCCTCGACGTCCCCAATGCAAACGCGAGCGCGAGGGTTCCGCAAACTTGAAGTTGTGCAACCCAGTCTAAGAGCTTTGACCAGGGTTGAGTCAACCGAGCCTCTGAGCTCTGGGGATGTCCTAACACATACAGCTCGGATATTGACATGTTCCATCCACCCTGGTCCGTGCTTGTTAATAATAGTTCCCATTGAGGACAGACCGACGATTCGAAGGACAGGGAGGCAGCACCTGAGAAAGCGAAAGTCAGTATCACCCCCAAAAGGCTTAACTCGATATCATTCACCATTGGCTGACTTGATGATTGTCCACTTCGTCTGCATATCATGGAACGTGTCGATGAGAAGCGTCGCCGTAGGGATAATGAGGTGTGACGGAATGAGTGATGCCAATCCAAGGCTCTTCCTGGGCAATTCCAGTGCCGCCGGAACAACGGAGAAGAAACACGACCTATCGCATCGCGTTACATGAAGCTTCAAAATCGGATGGTGGAGGGATAGGTGTGGTTCTCCTGTATGTTCTGCGACGGTATCGCAGGTGACTTCGTGAAGGAAGATTTCTGTCACGTTTCGTAGAGCAGATAAAGACCACAGGAGATGATCTCCCCGCCTGAAACGGACAAATCGTAGGCGCAGCGTGCGGATGTGATAGAAGAAGCAGCACGGATAAGAGCGGAGAAACTGGGTCGGACAGGGTATGAGGTCAGGCTGTGGGCTGCCATGCACCTCGAGAAAGATTTTGAGGGCATCTGTAGTCCCGCCATATCTCATTCTGGGCAGTAGGTGCGTTAAGACATGGCGAACCCACATATTGTCCGCTTCTCCTGGGGCTATTCGGATGATATCCGTGGAGGAAAGGACAGCACGGTCGCTGGCGAGTAGGCCTAGTACACCGCCAATCTCTCGCGGGGTTATGAGACTACGCTTGAAAAAGCGCTCCATCAGACCCTCCGTCACCTGGCGATCAGATCCGTATGCCCAGTATGGTAGCTCTCTCAGCCAGCTGGCGGACGCCTGAGAGCAATGGCGCGCTGAGACGGGCATCAGACCATAGTGATCTGGCTGCTTCGGGTCGGCCCACTACGGGGCTCAGCTGGCGGTCCTGCCACTCCACTCTGGTTCGGGCCTGACAATGTCTCCCGCGAGTCAGAGAGCAGACGTTCATGTCCTTGTACTCAAGTTTCCGGCTGAATTCCCGCGATAAATTCTGCAATAAAATTGTGAGGGCTTGTTTTATATGCTACAGCACAACTACGCTCAAAAATTTGTGAAAAGATTTATGTTGCACGTCACACCCAAGAGAGCGATGTACTTCGAGCTTCAGCTCAGTGAGTGCTTTCGGCGGCAACATTCAATCTCCGACGAGATTAGCGCTAGAATGGCCTTGTCTTCGTCACTGGTCGCTACGTGTCTCTTTGTCGTCCACCACCACCCCAGCCGTTTGCTCGCTCCAGTTTGCTTGTCGTGAGTATCCCTTCATTCTACACTGTGCTTTATGGCTGAGCATGTCTTCATTTCAGGACAAATCGAGTAGGAGAACGTAAGCCAAGTCAGTGATATTTTGTGCCGTTTCGTGCACCGAGCACTGAACCTGTTTATCACCCAGCACCCTCATATCCTCCACTGGCGCAAAGCTGGGTCATTATCATGAGTGAACATGACAGCTCCTTTGCATTGCCCACGATTGGCTCACGTGCACATCTTGACCGGCCCACCGAAGGTCGCAGTATGCACCTCGCATGAGGGCTAGTAATCGTAGCACATAAATTGTACCCATATCTGTGTAGCACAAAAAATATAATGCTCAATGGTTTCATATATCGAACATGCGCACAAGTCGAAAAAGCGGAAATTCAAGCAATAACATTAAAGCTGGTTTGGGGAGCGGCTACCTGCGGAGCAGCTGCCCAGTCAGGTCGCTGCGACCTGAGACCTGAAATCAGGGTCTGGTGATGTGCGTTTTCCGCTGAAGGCGACCTGGGAGCCGCTCCGATCCAGTCTGATCAAATCGGGTAAATTTCAGCTGGTGAAAGATTGGCGGTGTAGCCCACTCAAATGTGTTGCATCCCGCAGTACCACCTCTCTATACAGTCGACGCCTGCAAGCCCTCCGAAAATATTTTGATACCGTTGCGATGGAGAGGAGGAAGCGGTCATTCTCCCGGCTCGATGGAATGGGTCCGATTTCGCCTTCAGTTACATGCCATAGGATGTATTCGAAGAGCTCCTGTGGAATATCAGCGCCCGTGATCGCAGTGCGAGAAACGTACCTCGCCTCTGCAGTTCCACAAGCTTGCAACATTGTGGGGAGAGGTTGAAAGACGACCGCGTGATGGCCTCGTGTGCGAGAGGAGCATCGCCACCTGCATAAGGTTTCGGGATTTTCCCAGCGTTGGGACTAGCCCGTTTGCGGAGGCGTGAGCATTTGGCTAGACAAATTCAAAAGATCCTCACCTCTGAGTCCGAAAACGGTGCCAACCACACGCTTTGATTTCCGGGACACGACAAACCGTGCCACCAATACAATGAATACAGAGAACAAAGCGCTACGATAAGAGTACTTTGAAAGTGTGAATCTCGGAACAGGTACGCTCTAGGAACTGTCTTGCTATGTCTACTGAAACGGATAGGAGGGTTGGAATGATCCGAAGGTAATATTCCAACTCAAGTCGCAAAACATCCAAATTCGCCTGGCTGAGATAGATAGCAGCTGGAGCGTAGGGGAGCCTTGCTGAGGCTTCTCCCTCGTTGGAAGCTTGATAGTCGACCTCTGTTCCCGAAACATGTATCATAGCGACGCTAGCCGCCCTTGTTTCGAGTACAGAGTCCACTGTGTCCGGGATGCCTGGTGAGGTCAAGATGCTGCGGTAGAAGGTGAGTAATGACCAACACGCGAACACTAGCACGTACCCGAAACGTTCGAGGATATTCAAGGCGGGTTCGCAAATGCCGGTAGCTGACTCAAAGAATTCCAGGTGTTGCCCGGCGATGTGCATTGCCTTCACCTCCGACTGTTGTTCCACAACGAAGGCTTTCATCAAACTACGATTGTCGAACTCGAATCGGAGTGTCTCGAGGTGTCGTAGCGTCGCGATCAAATCCGGAAATTGCGACCAGAGATCGCGATGCCCCCTCGGGATGTAAGGCACGTAAATGCTGCAGACATATCGTCTCACATCATGCTCGGTGCTGATATCGATTTGACCTGGGCTGCGCGGGGCTGTAGCAGGACTGAGTGTGATCTTCAGGTACGAGTCGGTGCTGTGTCCGAGGGTAACCTGAAAGTCTAGAAAAGTCGGAAAAACAAGGGGTGTCAGCGTCACTGAGTACCGGGGTAAGCATCTGTTCACGTACAGCCAGACTGTCGAGATATCATCCATTCCGACCCAGCCGGGGCCGAATCAAAGGCAGCGTGTATGAGTTCCGTAAGGACCGCAACCTCAAGTCGGTCGCGCGGAAGAAAGGTATTGGCATGGTCGAAACGCGTCGAGAAGGTGGCCGGAAAGACGTTCAGGAAACATGAGCTCCCGCACTGCCTTGCGACCACTTTAACGGCGCGATGACGGAGAGCGAGGCGCATCGCCGCACGTTGATCGACAACAGTGCCGCAATCAATGTTGCGAAGGTCGATGAAACGTCCGTTGGGAAGAGCGGATAGGCACTGGAGGAAGTCTTCTCCGCGTTCGAAGAAAACGTCGTGTAGGATGAGCATGCAAACGGGGCGGAGAAGGGAAGGTGTGGGTGAGCGAGGCAGCCCCGCTACGAGGCTCGGTGCCTTGCCCAACGCCGCTAGCAGGATTTCAGGCGTATGCTCTATGCCTGCAAGCTTCATTTGAGGGAGGAGGACCGTGAGAACCTGGTGGGCCCATAGGTTGTCGGCTGTTGTGGGGGCTATCCACAGGTATTCAGTGAAGGCGAGCAAAGGTTTATGGTGTTCCTTGTGACTGCACCGAAGGAGGCGAACCAACGCCCTCAACTGCTTTCCACTCCGAAGCCCCACTCTTTTGTATAACCGAGGTCTGCAGACCCCCGCGAAGTATCTCGACACCAGTGTCATGGGAGCCAGTGCACGGACACTGTTCCGATCCAAAGGGGTATATCCGACGTAGCCGTTGGTTGCATGCCACAAAATACGCTGAAAGAGCTCCTGGGGAATGTCAGCGCCGGTGGCCGCAACGTGCCTTTCATAGAGGGGGACGAAGCCTTGCGACATGGTCGTAGAGAGGATAGATCTTAACGCGTCTAGCCTTGCGCTTGAGCCGACACCGCAACATGCCGATCAACAGTATAGCCTGCAATATCATTTCAGAAATGGATTGGCAGATGTATCGTACAGGCAGCGAGAGATGGCAGGTTTTAGACAGCGTCATTCTCGACCAGCCTTCCACAGACGATGTATTTGTTGGAAAAGTGATCCATCCAGCCTGGAATTCTGTTGAGCTTGGGAACCGACGCACAGCAATAGACTGAACTCACCCTTCATGTTCTCACTGGTCATGCCGGTTAAGCACAGTTCAAATGAGTAAGAACTGGAATTACGTACATTTCGTCAGGCTTAAGGTCCTCCAACTTATCAAGAGGCTGGTCGATCGGAGTAAGCATGTCTGGAGAGGTCGTTAGCACCCAAGAACTCTGCCAATGTAGCCGCACAGCGTACCCTCATCGAAAGACTGCTTTGCCATCCCTCTGGAAGCATCACGTCCGGCGAAGTTGGCGTACATGCCAGCTTCAGCTAAGGTCAGTCGCGGCTTGCGTCATATGAACCGAACGACTCACTGGGTCCATAGAAACCTCTTCCAGCAGTAACGTCATACACAACGCCCTTGATAGCAAGCAGAATTCTCTTGCCCTCCTCTCCGTTGAAGGGTGCTAAAGTCTTCGGGGTGTACGTCTGGAAGAGGAGAGTCGGCGGGTGTGCGCGGGGCATCCAGGAATATCCATCTTTAAACTCGCTCGGGGGTTTCTGTGCAGCCTTAGTAGAGGGAAACACGATACGCTGCACGCAGTAAAGCACGTAGAGCAGCAGGGCGCTGTTGACGGGAAGGGAGAGGTCGAACGACATGGCGGTCAGCTGGTGGGAAAGCGCATCACGGACGCAAACGGCAACTCCGCGCCGGGCGGCTTTACGGGCGTCCGTCTGTTTTTGGACACGGCGCGATCGCGTTTGGGCGGCAAGCCTCTTGATGCACACCGTCGTCGAGCGCAGTCACAAGACGTCCCAGACGACACCAACCAAGCGTATAGGATCTAATTAATTAAAGGGGAGGCATCGTAATATCTACACCGCTAAATGTTTGGCGTTTTGCCTCTTTACTTTTATTCCCACCTCAACGTTCCATAGTGAGACTGGCACCACGAGCGCAAATCTTCGCCGGGCAGGGTCCAGGATATTATGACGGAATTCCTTCTTCTCACACTCAGTGAGTCTCAACTACACGATTTATGTTCCATCCTGATGGCTATTTTCTCCAGCAGAACACGGCAGCATCACGGCGACCCCGCGCCGGTTGGTGTGCCTTGCTCCCAACCATCATCATCCCGCTCATGACCTTGCGCATCCTCCGCTCATGCAGTCACGCCCGAACCTCGCATCTGCCCGTCCCTGGCGGTACATGCGCTCATCTGACCGACTTGCTCCCTTCGCGCTCTCGTGACCACCAGGAAGAACCTCGTACGGCCCGTATGCTTCGAAAAGTCCCCGTATAAATCGCAATGGCGAACGAAGAACGTGCTCCAGAAATACCTCACAATGCGCCTGTTATCATCTCTCGCGCTCTGCGTGCTCTACGGGGCTGCTCTTGTCAAAAGCATCAAGCTCATCCAGACGACGACCCTTGGACCAGATCCGCAAACGGTAAATCACCTCAACGGTGAATCGTTCCAGCAAGACGCACTTGTGACCTTTAATGGTGAGTATTCACTGCCTTTTTAAGCGATGTTGTCGGGCTGACGTCTTCCAGGATATCAATACGCAGCGTTCTGGGTGCCCAGTTCCGCCAACGCCTCAGTCAGGCATGTATCAATATCGCGTCGGTCGCTGAACCGCTCCACGGACTGGGAAACCTTCACTCTCGAGGACTACGGCCAGACAGGCGATGATGGACATAACATGTACGTGACCTAGTTCATCTCGGAGATGCGTCGGGATTAACGCATGGTCGTAGCATCTCTCTCGGAGTCTCCCACGGGGATGGCACGCTGCACATTGGATTCGACCAACACGACAACGACCTCCGGTATCGTGTTACCCAGGCCGATGTTGCCACGAAACCTACCAGTACGAAATGGGACTCGTCGATCTTTGGTTCTACGTTGGTACGTTCGAGCGTCCATGCAAATCTACTCATACTGTAACTACTGTAGGACCATCTACCCGGGCTTGAGTCACTGGATAAATCCATTTATTTTATCAACGTCACTTACCCCCGCTTTCTGAATATACCCTCCACTGCTCGAGCCTCGGGGGTCGACCTGCTGATGGAGCTGCGTGTTGGGCGATCGGGACTTGGGGATGACTGGCTCTATACGTACACACCAAACAAGGGATGGTCACAGATCGGAAGATATTTGCAGGGTGTCAATAGTGCGTTCCGTCATACCCGCTCCCCCGGACAAATCGATTCACAACTTTTGCTAGACAATGCTTACATCAATGGTTTGGACTTTGACTCCCGTGGCGTTCTCCATGCTACATGGTGAGCTATATCGAGAATACGTACTCCTATAGAGACTCACCATTTTGTAGGACCTACAGAGACTACGTGAACGACACCGGTGCGGGCGTCGCTGTGCAGGCTGGGCCGAACGGACCGGAGAACGTAGGTTCTGCTTCTTCAACGAAGCTCGCGTCCCTGATAACTTGCGTTTAGAATCACGACATGGATTATGCTTACAGCAAAGATCTCGGAGTCACTTGGATAAACAACTGGGGTCAGCAAATCGCCAATACTCAAAAAGAAGAGGCTATTGTACCTGTGTCCGCCGGTATTACGATATTCGGTATTCCAAAATACGGGTACGCTGGCATCTGTTGTAGTGAGATCGGTTTGGGACTCACCATCCTTCCAGGGGCATCTTGAACCAAGAAGCTCAAACCATTGATGACAGCGGGAGAATACACGTTCTCAACCGAGAGAATACCACAGGTGTCGAGAGATGGTACGTGTTTCTCAACCTCACACTCATACAGCATGCTGACGATGGAGTGCAGGTACCATTACTGGCGAAGCCCCACCGCGTTCTGGACGCGCACGCCTCTCCCCCTCCCATCTGCCCTTCCAAGCGTCAACAACATCACAGGCACACCAACCGTCATCGGAAAACGTGGCAAAATCATTGCGCCGCGCACAGGCCCCGGCGCAGGTACCCTATTCGCGCTTCTCCCCTCCAACGCGCCCAACGCGACGGGGCTCAGCATCCTTGGCAGCACCGCGCGGGGCAACTTCGTAGACTGGAAGGTTTTATGGGAGAGCACGAGCGCATGCGTCGCCGAGCCGCTATTCGATCGCTCGAGACTGCTCGCCGACGGCGTGCTGAGCGTGTTCCTCGTCAACGGGACGCAGGTGCAGGTCTCGGACTTTTCGTTATAAGCGGCCGTAGATCGGGAGTGCTTGTGTTGCGCTTGTGCGGAGATCGTGTACGCTATGCGCTTGGTCAGCGATTTAAAAAAAAAGCTAGTGTTGTAGCATTATGACTCGGATTATCGTTGTTCTCTACGGAAGGACTCTGTATGACTTGGTCGCCCCAACGGACTTGGTCGGACGGACTGTAGTCGCGCGCGCTTATTCCTCCTTGACTTGATCTCCCCACTATCTTATCATGGTCGCGCTCACTGCGAGCGTGGGCTCGACGCCTTACAGCAACGAGGACATCCTTCCTCTGCCGCCATCGCGGCGGACGTGGAACAAAACCACATTCGCGTTTTTCTGGATCGCTACAGGTGCGCGATTCGTCCAAGTCATGTCCTCGCCGGAGCTGATCTGAGGTTTTCTCCATGTGATTACAGGAATCAACATCGCAGAATGGTCTGGTGCTGCGGCTTCGCGTATGTCATCGATTCGCTCGAGAGCGATCTACGCGTTTTGACCTTGTGATTTCTACAGTCGCTCTCGGGTTGACGGTAGGCCAGGCTATCGCTGGTGCGTCCATTTTTTCGATGAGGTTTATCTACTACTGACGTCGGGAAAGTCAACGCAATCAGCACGATTGTGTACGTATATTGGCTCCGCTGGGGAGTCCGCTCCGAACTCACTCGGCTCTAGAATTTGCCTCGCCCTTGTCATCAACGGACACGGTGGAGCAAAATGGCATATTCCTTTTGTGAGTAGCCATCTTAGGTTCGAGCTACGCGGACGAGGATGCTGAAACAAATAGGCTGTGATTAATCGCGCTAGCTGGGGAATGTGAGTGTTTATGATTCTACTTCGCGTTACCTCACTGATGATGGGTCTTGCAGTCGTGGTGCATGGTTCACCCTCGTGAACCGGATCATTCTGTCCTGCGTATGGCAGGGTGTACAATCGTGGTACGTCGACCGCCCTCGCAGCATTTCCGAGACATTCTCTGAAGAACATCGTGGGTCAGGTACGGCGGACAAATGGTCAAGGTTCTCATCGGATCCATTTGGCGTACGTCGCATAGCTCGCATTGCCTTGGATGATTAACTAACGTCGATCAGCGAGCTTTTACAGGATGAAAAACCACTTTCCACCGGGAATCGGAATGCAGACCAATGACTTCGGTCAGTGCTGACTCGCTAAGGATTGTCGAGCGTCGCTCATACAACACACAGTCGCTTTTATCCTCTTTTGTGCGATCTGCCTACCGGTTTTCCTCCTCAAACCTGAGCAGTACGTACCCGTTTCGTCACGCCTGTCGCTCTACCTCATCAGTCAAATAGATACCGCATCCCAGCTCTATACTCTTCCGTCGCCGTCACCATTGCTGCCTTCGCCATCTTCATCTGGGCACTCGTGAAACAAGGCAATGGCGGACCTCTGTTCAGTGACCCGGAGGCTGTGTACGGTGTCGACAAGTTATCCGGCTCACGCCTTGGCTGGGTCATGATGCGCTGTATCACTAGTGGAATCGGAGCCTGGAGTGGTGGAGTGAGCCTTCTTGATATTTTCTTGCGAGGGCTCGTATTGACGAAATGGGCAGATTATGTATCAGAGCGGTCCGTAAAATCAAGTTGGCCGTGAAGGCTGAAATTCACTGATAACGTACCTCTTAGACTTCTCAAGGTACGCGAAGAAGACAGGGGATCAACTTTACGGGCAAATCTTCGTGATACCCATCTGTCTCCTGGGCTCTAATATCCTCGGTATCGTCGCAACATCGTGTGCTCGAGGGTTTTACCCGGACGAACCTCTGTTATGGTGCGCTCGTGCAGTATTTCCAACCATAACCATGCTGATATCGGCCGAAAGGAAATTGTACGACTTGTTAGCTGCTATACAACGACACGGTGGCGCTGGAGCACGCGCAGCGGTCTTCTTTGCGTCTCTTGCGTTCTTCGTATCCCAGATGTCTGTCACGGTGAGCCATACTCGAACATTTCGATGGCTTCAAATTGTTGACGAAGCGTTCTAGATCGTTGCTTGCGGGGTAGTCGGCGGCATGGACCTCGCCGCGCTGTTCCCTAGGTACGCCTCGATTACTCCTGGGCGCTGGGTCAGGTGGCTCATCATAAGCTAGGTACATTAACATCCGTCGAGGCTCTTTCATTGTGGCTGCTGTCGGAATATGCATCAACCCGTGGAGGATTCTCAACGTAAGTCACCGTTCTCGACGTCTACAGGCATCAAAAATTCACACCCCCACCTGCGGAATAGACGGCTAATTCCTTCATTACCGCAATGTCGGCTTACGGGGTATTTCTCGGGCCTCTTACTGGTATCATGGTGGTCAGTATCAGGGAAACTATCCTATCACACGACAGGGTCTGATGGCGTTACACTATGGAATCAGGCAGACTACCATTTCCTCCGCAGTCGACGCCTCAAGCTATCCCACCTATACATGCCAAACACATCGAGTGATTATTGGTGAGCATCTCCGTAGGCAATCTCGCACTACAAAATTAATGAAGTGTAGGTTCTGGCATGGTTTGAATTGGCGTGCGCCGATCGCGTGGATCCTTGTAAGTAACAACGTTCTGTTCTCTATGTCCTCGACTAGTCTGACTATGTTCCCACAGGGTGTATGGCCGAACATGCCAGGCTTCGCGGCGACCGTTACGCCAAAGACTGTGAAAGTCAGTCAAGAATGGATGTAGGTTCTTCCACCTCTGTTCGTGTTCGCATCTGACCATGCCCGTCGTAGACACGTCTACTACCTCTCCTGGCCCCTCGCATTCTGCATCGGTGCGGCGGTGTGGATGACACTCAACACTATATGGCCTCCTCCGGGGGTTGGCGAGGTCGATCCTGACGGAGTGGAAATCGCACAGGCCTACTATTCGACTGAGAATATCATGGATAGCTCTGATGAGAAGGTATCGAGAGAGTCTGCGGAGAAGACGAGGGGTAGAGAATATTGCTAGCTCTTCGTACGGTTAGTCTAGACGGAGGTTTTCGAGTTATCAACTCGCAACCCGTAAGGTGAATTCATTAGATTGGGATGTAGTATAGCCAAGATATGAGGGTGCCAGAGAAAATGCGCCATGTGCATCGTCGAGTTCTATCCCTAGTCGACATCCAGGTCATCCGAATCCTCGTCTTCGTCATCTTCGTCGCCATCGTCGCGCTCAGACTTCAGCACGTACGCATCGGTAGCTTTCGCTTGCCTTCCATGCCTACGCCATTCCTTCTCAGTCTGTCCAAACAGTACTCCAAACGAGTGACTCACTTAAACATGACGTGCCAAACGAGCTCTTCGGGGGAAACAGGTTGCAGTCCGTTGGTCTTGGGCATGTAATAGCAAGTGTCAAGTGGGAAGCCGAGCGCGAAGCAGATGTTGCAGCACCGCGCATCCGAGACCCTTTTAATCTCGTCACAGAGTTTTGGATCCGCTACGAAGGAAGGGGGCTTTTCGCCTTCTGGGAGAAGTTTGACAAAGCACGCTCCTTCTTGAACGTCGTGGTCGCTTGGTAATATCATATCAGGTCTAAAATAACTTAGCGTACTTGGCAAACGGGATTCATGAATACATACGCGGTATCTCCATTTTCGCCTCGCGCGCGCAGGGCTTGGCATAGACTCCACTCGGTTTCGATATGGCCCAGCTATGAGGCTCTTGTTCAGGTTGAAATGAAGGCATAGGCAGACGACACGCACCAGTTCGATGAATGTTGCTGGTTGCTTGAAAGATGGCTGACCGCAGGTGCAGATTACCTTCCCGGATAGGTCTGCGTAGGGCGTATCCTCCGGGAGGTGAAGCATCCTCAAAACGCGCATCGCTGTTTTAGGGTCAGCAATTTCGAAGGACGATGTGTAGTCCGTGAAGATCCAGGAGCTCTCAATATGGGTGGAAAGGTTAATCGTGCTGTGTCTATTGCCCCAGATAAAATCCAGCTTTTCAGCGAACACCATGTATGGCCCTTGCGTGCCACGCGGCGAGCATCTATACCGAGGATTGGGGAAGAGAGTTGTGGCCCGATACAGAATTTCCTCGGTGGGCGCAGTGGCGTCGTTACCGATGTCCTGATTCGCGTGACGTGCGTAGCTTTGGCGTACTATATCGATGATGTCCCGCCTGTTCGAATCTCTCATCTTGATAACGATGGGAAGGATGTGCTCTTCGAAGCGCGATGGGTCGAAGACAACATTGCTATCGTTCTCGGTGAACAAAGTCGGCACTGCGGGCAACGCTCGTAGATCTTGAATGGCTGGGTAAGGCCCGTTAATCAGGTTGTCTTTGACGAATTGTATGTATAGCCGTTGGAACTCCAAGTCGCGTGCTTCCGTGCGCTTTTTCCTGTTTTCGATGACGAGAATATCGCGGCAGTCCTCGATCATCTCTATCATATAAGGACCTATCCTATTCCACACTGTCCGAGGATTCAGCGATGACTCTTCCGAAACAGGGCAGACATACATTTCTCGGTCAGTTCTTGCGGGTTACATAGATGATTTTGCCAATGGCTCCATTGCTTTTTGCACACGCTTGTCGGAAAATCGTCGTCTGCGTACCCAAGCTTATATAGCCTGTTCTTTATGCTTCACGATCGTCAATACGCGAACAGCTGATTAAAAGGCCCGATTGTCATACCTAGCCTGCCTCCGAGCCACGATTTCCCTTCTGACATTGCGTTCATGATCTTCCAATTGACGTTCCCATTGATGTATAGCGGACACTCCCTACAAAATACTTGTCAGTTCATCGATCAGGAGACGGCAAACGCAAGCGCCACACCTTATCAACAGCCTTCACAAAATCCTTGCGCTCCTGAACGAAAGCGGAGAGTGCGGATGGGTCACTGGTCTGGAGGGACCGATATGTATTTACAACTCTTTCGCACTGGGGTTTAGCATACCGACCTATGCCATAGTAGCCTGTTCCAATTCGCCTTCAGTACCAAGAATGCCTTTCTAGTCGATGACAGAGGATGGCTGCATCACTCACTGGGCTTGTCGCAAAGGTTGATTTTAAGGATAATATCGCGAGGAAGCTCTTCGCTTGGGTCTAATAACTTGAGAAGATCAGTATCTGTGTAAACACTCCAGGGGAATCAGAATAAGTATCAAAATGAAGAAGGACAGGCATACTTCTCCTTCCAACAACGATCGCAGAACTGCACTCCTAACATAAAGCTGCGCTTTTTGAGACCAGACAGTGTTGCACAGGCCTATGGAAAGAATATAAATACACAATCATTGCAACGGGATAGAAGCGCCTACAAAACACAGCTTTTCAAAAAGCAAGGAAGCGAACGCAGGCTCGCTCAGATGAGGCGGTGGATTAGGCAGAGGGGGTCCGTCAACGTTTTTCCGGGCTGACACCCATAGCGTCCGAGAGGATTTGCTCAGGAATGTTGCCCGAAAACGCTTCGATACGCGACAAAGGCGCAGGAGGTCGAGAGGCAGGACATGACTGACAATCTGGGACGAGATAGGTCAGCTGCCGACATGTCTGCGTAAAAATGCTCACCTCAAATAGAATATCGAGACTAAGGTCCAGGAAAGGGTCTACTTTGCGCACGTCGTTGCCTCTCCTCCTCCTTTTCGACACAACCGGAGGATTGGTCGGCGCAGCCTTTCGTGCCTTCTTCGGCGCAGGTGGTGACATTCTGGTGTAGAGCGATACTTGAGGCTGCCCGTCCGAGTATACGACGCTGACAGTCGAGCTGACCAGAGATGAAGCAGGGTCGACGTGGCAGAGGACCGTGACAACCGTGATACGTAGGACAAGCGACGCGAGCGGTCGGCGGCCTCAGCCGGGATCGAAGTCGCGAAACACGGTCACATGCTGACTTAGGGCAGGTCAGAGCGCGTCTACAGCACACTTCGGTCCTCACTGGCGATACGTCTCGAACCGAGATTGAGCACTCTAAGTACTAACCCACAGAAGACGAACTAGCCGACGGCCGTGAAGCTACACTCAAATACATCCATCGAAATTATTGGCGGCCTCGTACATCGTTGAGCCCTATCGCTCGCTACTTCATCTGAATCGCCGTCGCCCGTATGATCATCCTCTTCTTCTTCCTCAATCTCGTCTTCTTCTTCGTCGTCGGTCGCCGCCGCGCCCAGGCTTTAGCACGTACGCGTCGGTAACTTGAGCTTGCCTTCCATGCCTACGCCAATTCTTGTCAATCCGTCTGAATGCGGCTTCGGAGATGACACTCACTTGTACATGACGTGCCAGATAAGCTCCTCAGGAGAGAGAGGTTTCAGGGCATTGGATTTTGGCATGTAATAGTCGTCGTCAAATGGGAAGCCGAGCGCAACGCAGATGCTGCAATATCGCACATCCGAGACCCCCTTGATCTCGTCGCAGAGCTTTTGATCAGCTTCGAACGAAGGGGGTACTTCGCCGTCTCGGAGAAGTTTGACAAAGCAAGCTCCTCCACGAACATCGTGGTCACCCGGCAACGTCGTATCAGGTCTGCAATAATCTTAGTGTATTCGGAAAGCGAGCATCATGTATACATACAAGGTATTTCCGCCGCGCGCGCGTATGGCTTCGCATAGACTCCACTCAGTTTCGATATGACCCAACTATCGGGCTTTTGTTCAGGTTCAAGTGACCATGTAAACTCAAAACACGTACCAATCTGGCAAACGTTGTCGGTTGCTCGAAAGATGGCTGACCGCAGGTGCAGATCGCCTTCCCAGATATGTCCGCGTATGGCGTGTCCTCCGGGAGATGAAGCATCGTCAAAACACCCATCGCCGTCTTGGGGTCAGCAATTTCGTAAGGCAAGTTATGATCTGCAAAAATCCAGTCGCTTTCAATCTTGGTGGAGAGGTTGATCCCGTGTTGCCGAGGGGGCCAGAGAGACCGTAGCTTTTCGGCAAACGTCTTGTATGGCGGTTCTGTACAATTTAGCGAGCATCTGTACCCTGGATTAGGGAAGAGAGTTGTGGCTCGGTACAGGATTTCCTCGGTGGGCGTAGTAGTGTCGTTACCGATATCCTGACCCGCGTGTCGTGCATAGCTTCTGTGTACCGTATCGATGCGGTCCTGTATCTTCGCATTTCTCATCTGGTTGACCATGGGAATGATGTGTGTTTCGAAGCGCGATGAGTCGAAGACGATATTGCTGTCGTTCTCGGTTAGTAGAAGCGAAAGTGCGGGCAACGATCGCAGATCTTGAATGGCCGGGTAGGGCCCGTTGATCAGGTTGGCTTTGATGGATTGTTTGTATAGTTCTTGGAACTCCAAGTCGCGTGCCCTCGTCCGCTTTTTCCTGTTTTCGATAACGAGAATATCGTGGCACTCATCGATCATCTTGATCATGTGAGTACCTATTCTGTTCCATACTGCTCAAGAATCAGCAATGATTCTCGTAGAACGTGGCAGACGTACGTTTCTCAGTCAATTCTTGTGGGTCGTGGAGATAGTTGTTCCAATCGCTCCACTGTGTTTCGCACGCGCGTGTGGGAAAGAAGTCGTCCGTGTACCCAAGCTGATATAGTCTTTGCTTAATGCTTCAATATAGTCAGCGCGCGCAAGGTCGATCACAAGAGTTGACCGCCATACCTGGCCCGCCTCCGTGCCGCAATTTCCTTCCTGACATTGCGCCTGTGTTCTTCCAAGTCTTTCTCCCATTGACGCATAGCAGACGCTCCCTACAACATACTCGTCAGTATGGTCAATCCGAAGACAATATGTACAAGCGCCACACCTTCTCAACGGCCTCCACGAGATCTTTGCGCTCCTGAACAAAGGCAGAGAGCGCGGATGCGTCACTGTTCTGGATAGACCGATATTTATTTACAACACTTTCAAACTGGGATCTGCAAAACAAGTCTGGCTCATAGTACCGGCCTATTCCGATTCGCCCTCAGTACCACAAATACCTGTTCAGTCAATCACTCACCAGTCCTTTCGCAAAGGTTGATTTGGAGCATAATATCGCGGGGAAGCTCTTTCTTTGGGTCCAATGCCTTAAGGAGCGCAGATCCCACGTAAACGCTTCGAGGGAATCAGAGCAAGTTTGAGAATAAAGAAAGAGCATACTTCTTCCCCCAACAACGATCACAAAATTGCAGTCCTAATGTATAGCTACGCTGTGTGTGACCGGACAGCGCACAGGCCTGCAGAAAAGATGTAGAGTCACAGTCACTGAGATGAGATAGACATGCTCACAGAACACAGCCTTTCAAAAAGCAGGGAAGCAAATGCAGGCTCGCTGAGATGAGGCGGTGGACTCGGCAGAGCGGGTCCGTCGAAGTTTTCCCTGGCTGACACCCATAGCGTTCGGGAGGATTTGCTCAGAAAAATTGCACGGAAACGCTTCGATATACGACAAAGGCGCAGAAGGTCAGGAGGCTGGAGGTAGCTGATAACCTGGAACGAGATATGTCAGCTGTCGGCATGTATACGCAAATATACTCACCTCGAACAGAATATCAAGACTGAGATCCAGAAGCGGGGCCAGTGTACCTACCCTTTTACCTCTCCTCCTTCTCTTCGACACCACACGAGGACGGATCAGCTCCAAGTCATCTACTTCGAGTTGTACTTGCTCCGACGCAGGTAGCGGTGTCGACATATCGGGAAAGGTGAGGCACGCGACAGCTTGAAGCGTCCTATCTATGGTTGGATGCTAAGTGTACGACCTCAATCAACGAGCAGGTGAGGGACAAAGTAGACTCGACGTGGCAGTCCGAGAGGAGGATCGCAATAGATATGGCAAGCAACGTGAATGATGGCAAAGCGGCACCTGCCGAGATCGAAGTCACGAACACGCATCCTAGGGTAGGTCACAGCGCGTCCATTTCGAAATTGGATGGAATTTCAGAGCGGAGAGGGCCACGAGTAACAGTCAAAGTAGTGCACCATGTCGCCGGTAGCCATGGTTTCCGAATTTACCAAGTATCTCGGTATTTAGGGCAGGCCAGGACGTGTCAGTCTGGCCGCGGTTATGCCACGCTGTATTTGTTAACAAACGCGTAGACGGCTCTCTTGCAGCATGGACTCAGCCTGTGTTCTCTGGCGGCAACGTTCCTGAGAATAGCTGGCCCGCATTGCTCTAAAGCCTCGTTGGTACTGACATGTCGAGACCCCTCCAGTCCGTAACAGCAGGTGGCGTGGGTTTGTCGCTACTTTTGGGGCGTATTGAGTGCGTTACTGGGTAGGCAAAGATTTTGGAAAAGACTGGCTCGTGTCCGGAGGAGAAGATACCACGATTTATATTGCCGCCCTGTGATACTTGAGTTGGAAATTCAACGCACGCTTTGGTATCCGGCGTCACTGATTGATGGACGCTCGACGTATATACCTGACCGTTCGACCGACCTCCTTCTTCCCCCTTCCACCCAACCCCCCACATGAACCTCATATTTTCGTTTTCCCGCGTACTTGCCGCAGTCATTCTGCTTGGGGCCCTAGCAGGGGACAATTGCCATGTCGCCGCCTTGGCGTTACCAGTCGGCACAACGTCGGTGACAGCGACGTACGTTCTCCAAGCGGCTACGTCGAGCATCACATTTGATATCTTTTTCGCAGAGGTTTCTTCGACTGGGTTCCCTGGTCCTTTACCAGTAGGCCCCATAATAGAATCCGGTCGCTTCGCCATTGCTGACGTGGTACCAGAAAAATGGGACGAGCTCGAGCAATATGTGGTCGAACGCATCGGTTTTCCTAAAGACATTTGGGAGAAAACCGTTGCGATCGGTGCACGATTGGAAGAGCTCTCTCACAATCTCCTTGAGGACGCTACCAAGCAATTTGAAGAGACCAAGACGCAGATTGGTGAACTAAAGGAGACCGTCGGCGAGATCGTTGGTGCAACAGCGGACCTTCGGGTCGGCATTCAGGACATCGCTTCAGCGATGGGGCAGACTGTCCTTGAGTCGTCCAACGACGGGGTCTATCTGCGTGGCGTAGAGAAGTCGAACGACGAGGCGAGGTTGATGAATAGCGCACTCAGCTTAGAGCACATTTCGGCGGAGGTAGCGCAGTTGCACCAACGCATCATTGACGAGATGGAGAAGGACCTCCCGCCGCCCGACCACGCACCCAGCCACGCCAACCGCGAGATGATGGTCGACAGTATTCTCCAGAGAGCTGAGAGTGGATTCATCGACCTCATCCGGACCCAAGGCTTGGCCGAAGAAGAGCTGGACAACCTCCGCGAGACTTTCGGAAGGATTGCACGACCCGTGAAGAAGTTGACTGTTCTTGTCGGTAGGTCGATATCTTCCTAGTATGGTGCGCTGTGGCTGTAGGATGCCGGGTTAATACTTTGCGTCGAAGGGGACCTCGCGGAACAACACCCGATTCTCCTCGAAACTCTACTCTTTACTGCTGCCGGCCTAATAATTCCCGAGTACTGGCTTCTCCGCCCGCTGCTGAGCGTCTTCGGTTTTGGTCCGCTCGGTCCTGTCAAAGGTTCGCCGACCCTGCTCAGCAATACTCTTTAACTGACTGTCTCGTTTCAGGCTCAGCCGCCGCTTGGGCTCAACAACGGTTTTGGGGTGCTGCAGTTAACCGCGGGAGCTGGTTTGCATGGTTGCAGCGAGCGGGCATGACGCGCATGACTTTGAGCGAGCTGGTGAAAGGCCTCAGCAAGGCCGCGCTGAGTAAGTAGATTACCCGGTGCTATCTATTCGGCCAATTCGCTTTCGCTGCTCTGTGTAGCTACAAAGGAAGCTATCTACGATCTCGAATCAGTACAAAATTCTCGAAGCATTGCGTGTTGCATGAGAATCTCCTAATGTGGCATGCGTCTTTCCATTTATGGGAATGATGCCGGCTACGTGAGTCCCGAAGGGCGTCTGGTCTTCCGGCAAATGCCTGTCGCAACCGCATAGTACAATGGACTGCGATAACGCGTGTTTGCACTTGATCCTATGTCCCCTCGTCCCCCGGCACTATGCACATCGTACTCGTTGGCCTGCTCGTCGTTATACAAGTTGGTGTGCTTGCGCCCCAGCACAGCGCCGCAGCAGCCTACGGCTCCGAGGCACACACCAAGAAGGCCGAACTAAAGGTTGAAGTCGCTCCCCGGTACGTCTCCTTTGTTGTTCACCATTACTTTAATGGCTTCAATGACTACCGCAGAGGTTTGCTCGAGAAGATTCCGAACCCTATCGGTGGTGAGCCTCAAGTCGCAAACAAGGAGGTATAGACTAACCGCGGACAGGCTCGTACGAACTCAGCGACTTTTTCAACGGCCGGCTTGGACTGGATACCGACACAATATGGAAGAAAACGCTCGGACTGGGCGGGCAGGTCCAATCACACGCGCAGAGGATCGCAGGACATGCGCAGGATTTCGCTAGCCAGAGCTTGGACGACCTGAAGAATCAATTGAAAGATGCTACCGCGCAGATCTCTGAATTTCAGCAGACCCTCAACAAGGCCGTGTCCGCTGCGAACACATTTCGCAGGGACATCGTGTTGTACACGGCCAAGGACGCGACGGAGGAAGACAAGGACAAGGCCCTTACGCGCGTCGACGGCGTGGAGTTCGGGAGGGTGCTGGAGAAAGTGATGGTAGTCTCCCCGAGGCAGACGAGACAGGCCGGGCGGAGCGTCGGTATTCCTGCCAAATAGGCGGTTTGTAGACTTCTGTCACCGAAAGTGCACTCGTGTCAGATCCCAGAATGGAGACAGGGTTCCACATTGGTGTCTCCATCCTAATCGAGGTGGCATCCCGAACAGGACCTATTACGCATGGCACAGAAGTTAGGAGTGCGCCGAATATTCGAAGTTTAGGGCAGACTGATTATGACATGCATGTATGCCAACCCTCCTGGTATCAAGAATTATTCTGCATAGGTTAGACGATGCTATGAATTGTTCCGTTGGTGATTCACAGATGTTGTACATACATACAGTACTGTACATGGTCGCATTTACAAAGACGCTTACGTTTACGAGCGCACCTGCTTGAAACTGGGGTTGTTGATAGCAATGGGCCCAACACCGCCCTCAGTGGCGTCGTCCAGCACAAGCTCAAGCGTCGGTGAGACAGTGCTGTTTGTCAGACTCCACAACGCCACGGCAATAGTGCTGAGAGGCCATCAGCAAAAATACATCCGCAGAAACGAAAGTACTCACTTCTTTCCGTTGAGATCCAGAATGCCGGAAGGAACAGGGAATTTGGTCTGTGGGCCCAGATTTGCCACCCGCTAAGGGGAAGAAACTTATTAGCAATTGCGAAGTCGTGTCATACGTCGGTGGAACGCACCTTGCCAAATTGCCATCCATTCACGAACAACAGCGCCCGATAGGCCTGTCCGGCTGCCGCGCCCTCATCGAACACAAAGCTGAACATAGCATCGACCTCGCGCGGGACAGCCAGGTTGAACGTCGTGACAAAGAAGCCAACACCCGCGCCGCCAGGAAGACCCGCAGACAAGCTACGAGTAGGCCACGACGAGGTGTCGAACCCTGGAAGATGCCAGCCTTCGCGTTCACCGAACAAGCCGCCCTCATTGAGGAGCCCGCGGGTCTTGTCCGGGAAAGCCCTGTAGCCGCCGAGCTTTCCTTGCACCTTCCACGTCGTGATGTTTCCGCCGGTGAGCGCGAAGCCGACGATGCCACGCGGGGATCGCTCTGGATCAACGTCAGTATGATACTCCCCGTCGAAGCAGAGCACATACCGGTCGGGTCCTCGTTGTTGCCCATGTGATCCTGGAGCCCGACGGTTAGACCCAGATCTAAAGCGCCTCGGGGAGACTAAATGGTTCACGCACCTGGACCACTGTGATGACATTGTCTTCTCCGTTCTTAATTGCGCCTTCCGGGAAGACGAACAGGCTGTTCACCTGATCAACGCTTGGGCTAGCAGCGGTGGTGCTGATGAAATGATCGTTGACGAAGACAGAGGCGGCAAAGGCAGAACCGCCGTTGATGGTAAGATTGACGGCGGTCGTGGCGTCCGAACCCGTGAAGTGTCCGCGCCAGAGGACGGTGTTTTCGCAGCTGAAAAAGAAGACTGTAAGGCGCAGCGCTGGAAAGGTAGCGTAGTGGTGCATACAATCCATAGTCGCATCCAAACAATACCCGCCCATCCCCGAAGAGCGGCTTCTGCGTAATGTTCGTGGTCGTGTGGTCCGCGACGACCCAAGTCGAGTCATCAAAGCCGTCCTGAATCTCGGGCAAGCTGTCCTTGAACCTCCACTGGCTGAGCTCCGGAACAGAGATAGAGCCCTTCTTCAAGCCAAACGTCAACGAGCCTTCGAGGACCTTCACGTTCGACAAGCTGAGGGTCGAGCGGGTGTTGACCAGCTTGCCATTCCATGTCACCTTCCGAACAGAGCTCGGAACGACAAGTGTAAGGGGTGTCGACGCGTTGAGGTCACCGCGTATTTCTAGCGTTCCAGACGAGATAGTAGCATTCCGCACAAGTTGAGGACCACCAACGAGAACAGTCTCGTTCGTGCCAAACTGGAAGAAGTTCTTCAGCGGCGCCGAGGACGTTGCGATGGCTGGGGCAAAGAAGGTCGACGCCGTCTGGGTGTCCGCAAAGAAGACGAGCGCATCACGGGCGTTCTTTGGTCGAGTGACAGTCTGAAGGCCCGTCTTGAATCCACTGTCGAACGCGACAACGCTAGCGTTGCCAGTGGCGCTCGTGCCGGACGCTAGGGAGAACTCGTGACTCTGGTTGGCATCGCCGTAGAGGAAGAGGACGTCGCGACCGCCGATGGTACCGGCGAAAAGGACGTTGGCGGTAGTGTACTGCAGCTTTCCGTTCGCGCCGAAGGAGAAGTCGGTGAGGATCAGCTTGCTTTGACGTCCGTTGAGCTGGATGCCAGATGATGCCTTCTGGGGGAGGGTGACGGAGCCGGTTGAGGTAGGAATCGTGAGCGTGAACTCAACGTTACCCCTGCGTTAAATAATTTCCTCAGATAGGCTGCTCAAAAGACTATGGAAGGCACGTACGTCGAAGTTGAGTCCGTTTGTCTCACGATCAAGAAACCAGCACCAGTATCGGGGTTCTGGAGGAAAGTGCCAAACACCGTGCTGGTGCTGAGCGTAATCCCAGGGATGCCGATGGAAGAGTTGCCGATCCAATCGGTCTTGCGGAATTCGTGTGCGCTACGCAGGAACAAGCCTTGACGCTTCACTTCATCGAATTTTGGAGACAGGGCTCGAGATTCGCGAATGGTGGCACCGTAATCGTAGCTGGAGACAGGTCAGGTACTGAGGATAGAATTCAAATGGTGTTACTTACCTTGTGTACACGCCTGGCTCAGCCAGTCCACCCCAATTAGTGCCGCCGAAGATCATGTAGTAGGAGATGAGCTTGACGTTGGCCGCCCAGTTCTGCTTATAGAACACGTCCTGGAAGTCTGGGCCAGTCAGCAGCTCGCACGCATCGTAACCCGGACCACCCCATGGGTCGAAAGAGCCACCTATCCACAGTCAGTTTCTCGTGAGCTAATAAACGAAGACAGTGCGTACCCTGGAACTCTGGCATGTACCATGGCTGACTGGGGTTCACATCTGCATGGTATTGGTGGTAATTTGTTACGACCGGGCTCCATCTTGTGGGGTTGGAGCAATCAAACCCTTGCGGGTAGGAGTCCTTGATTTATCATCAGCGACCCTTGCTAATAGGATGCGCGCGGCTGTCGTACCAAACCGTAAATGTCTACCGCGCCAGTGCCATTGATAAAGTTACGCCGTTGTCCAGGATCGTTATACGTCCTGCCTCGAAGATGAGATACAACCCATCAGTAGAACAATGAAGCACTCACAGAGGAACGACGATCCCGTTGTCCCGGTATTCTTGTTCGAGCTGGGCAAAGTATTCCGCGCGAGTAATGGGGGACTGTGAGTATTCATTGTCTATCAACGAGAACGATAGGTTAAGTGTCGTGAAAGCCAAGCGACGGTGCTACTCACCGATCTGTACAGCAATAACAGATCCGCCTCTGTCAACCTGCGCGCCTTTGGTCAAGGTGATGATTTCGTCGATGTACGGTTTCCAGGACGCTTCAATATCGCTGGCATTGGTTCGCAATGTCGAAGTGGTGAGTGATGTCGACCAAAGGGCCAGGCCTCCAGCCGTAGTTTCAGCATTGATCTAATGTGCGTCAGCACGTCGAAGAGAATTTGGATAGAATATCGCTGACATATGGTCCGGGACGGAGCACAACGAATAACCCTGCTTGCCTTGCAGCATCATAAATAGGTTGAAGTGCTCGCCAATCGTTGAAGTCGAGTACGCCAGGAGCAGGATGCGTCAGAGCCCCTGTGATGATGCTGTGGGTCTCATATCAACACGTTCACTTCTGGAAGACATACAATGGATGTACACGCTGAGAATTCAGGTAAGATTTAAAGTCATTATTGAGTATGGACCACCACTTACCTCACGCCGTTCATACCGGCGGCAACCATCTTTTGGAAGATATCAAGCCAGAGATCTGGAACTGGTAAACGGAAAGTATGGAACTCCCCAGAGCTATGAATAATCTCTCAAGCCATGAGTCTCCGGACGTAAAACGAGGCATACGCACTGCAGGAACATGCGCTGTCCGTCGATCCAGAGGCTGTAGTTGTCCCACTGCACAGCGTCAGTCAGTCCGGTGCTATGCCGTGTGGGCTCAGCGAGGAATCCGTTGGTCTGGACATCGCCGACAGCCGACTCGAGCGACCCCGTAGGCCAGGCGAGCAGTAAGAATGCAAGCGAACAGAGAGCGGAGAGGAGCCCCATTGCGACTTTGCGCGAAGGCGACAGCAGGGAAGAGCCACTATTATAAGGAGGCCGGGCAGCGATGTCATAGTGGTCATATGGGCCGGCGGGCTTCTCGCCCTGCGTCCACTTTGGCACGGGCTGCATGATGGCAGGAGGCAAGGCGCGGGAACACGCGTCGTCACGATGCTCGCGTACAGTCACATCAGGGTCACGCGCCTCCTTCGTGGCGTACCGCCGGCCCGCTTAAGGCTTCGTCGACTCCAACTGGACGCGGCTCGCCTCATCCACGCGCAATGGAAGACCGGAATGTTCAAAAGTTCACTGCGTTCTATTCGCGACCGCAACTGCTGACTTTCTTCTCCTCGGTAGTCATGTGGATATTGGCTAGCCCAACGAGTTTGTAAGCTGTGGTTTATTCCATCGACATTCTGTGCGGCTCCCCGGGCCCCGTCAATGTAAATGCAGGCCCGGATGGATTTAAATAGTGAGACACCAGCACGAACGGAAGCAACAAGCACTATTCCCGCGGTAAAATCACAGACATCAGGCAGTGATAGTTCAGAAAACACGCTCCGACTTTGATATCATAGGCAATGACGTCTGTATTGCCTCCGTACTTCAAAAATTGGAGGGGGAGAGAGCGGTCGTACGAGGTGCGGATGGGAATATCAGATTAGATGATGGGAGGGCAAGTTTTATGGAAATCTGCAGAGCCTGCTTTATACTTACACACCGGCTGACCTCTTTGTGAACACGTCAAAAGGCGGAATTAATTCGCAGGCGTCGCATCATGTACTGTGGCGCATGTCAGGGAAAATGGCGTACAAAGGTGGTAAGTCGCCGCCCGTGGTTGGTAAGCAGACGTCTCCAAGCAGCATAAATTTAATTTCGAGAGTATAGAACGTAAACAGCATTAGAAGTGAAAGGAACCTGCCGCGTCGCAGAAGGTATAAGCCACGTTATCCAGTCAGAATATAAATATGCAGGCCGAAATCTGGGGGTGGAACTGATCAGATTGGTCGAAAGCGAGTGTTGGGATACGCAGTCCGACCGTTCCTGCCCGCAAGCCCGATCGGGAATAACCGTCAAAGTGACCCTTCATAACAAAGTGAATGAGACGTGTCGAGCGGGGGAATGGGGATCGTGTTCCGCCCTGCAGTATTACGGCGCGCAGGCAGTTGAAGTCCTCTGGCAATAGATTGGAAAAGTATTAAAATAGCGTACACTCCCGCGATCGATAGCAACAGAGACGGCGGCCGGTCGTTGCAAGTGCGCAAGCAAAAATTGGCGCGCCCGAACACAACCCCTCCAAAGGCCCTTGCTCTATGGGAAGCTGGTGCCGGAAGCTGGACTGTATGGGCCCGATGTATAGAACCGTTGGTAGGACGCGAGATGCGCGAAGGCGGCAGAAGCAAAGCGGACTGAATGGAGATGCAAAGCCTCGGTGTGGGACCGAGCGGGGGGCACGCGATTAACTGTTCGCGGCTTGTGGTCAGCACAGGCCCGAGCGAAATCACGACGACAGACACTGGCGGTCCAAGCATGCGAAACGAGTTCGTCGATATCGATGTCGAGGAGAAAAGCGGTGAGGATCTACAATCACTGGAACGCCACCGAATCTCTGCAGTACGCGCAGATAACCGTACGCGTGTCGTCCATGCACAGAAGGGCGATACCTCCGCGATGGCTGTGAGTGAAGTCGACGTGGGTCGCGTCCCGAGAAAAATCGCACGACTGGAAATCGGGGTTCGAACCAGTAACATGAGTGTGCCTGTAGAACTTCCCCAATAGAACCGTTGCGCAAGACAGAGTACGAAAATCCCGCCGGCGCACACGGCACCGGAGTCTGTGAGCCAGCGCGATGATTTCCAAGCACGCTGCAGAACCCGCGAAGCCGCTGCCCCCGCATGAAACACGGAGTCGAAAGGCACGCACCTGCGAAATCCAGACGGTGCGCACACCTGGCCAGGACCTGGGACGCGGCGTTCGGTGATGCAAGAAGCTTTCCCACTGCGCCCTAACGTGATCGTCCCGCCCGCGCGCATGATCTGGGCGTTCTGACAGAGTCTGACCGCGACCCCCTGTCGGCACGGAATTCTGGTCGGAAAACGCGTTAGTGCGCTGGCACACATGGCGCAGAGAGTGAATGGGAGCGGCGCGGGAGGGCGCGGGCAGACGCACCTGGCGAACGGCGTCTGACGCGGTGCATGTGTGTTGGGCGCCGGCGTTGACGCGAGCACGGAGGTATTGCTACTGGAGATGATGCCGCGCGTTGCACAAGCGCGACGCGGGGACCCCGGCGGTGGTAACTGGTCGCGACTGCATTTAGGGGGTACGGGATCGGACTCCCGTGCAGTCGACGCCATTCAACGGTGTGCGCGGACAGAACCTGCGTGGACGAGCAGAAAGCGAAGATGTCAATTCTGATCGTGTGAGCGGTGTGTCTGGCGTGTGTACGTGAGAACGTGAGAAGGGATTAACGATGTTTCAATGATGATTCGCACATACGTATGGGGGATGAGATGGACGCGTGGCCTTGGCAGGTGCAGTTACCAGGCACGCATTAGTGCCTTAGGATTCGGTCCCTTGCCCGGCACGATCGAAGACTCTGTCCGTCATCGCGATTCCTGGCGGAGTGACGGACTGCAAATGCATGAGCTGCGACCCGTCCACCGTGTGAGAGCGAAAAGCCTTCTGCTAGTAAGTCTGAACTTTGAAGCGTTATCGTGTAGGCTCGTCTGGTATGCTCCTGTCGTCCACCTGTGCCTGAACGTTACTTGGTAAATTCGGCAAGAGAACTTGCCGGATTGTTTTCGCTATGATGTTTGTCGAATTCTGTACCTCCGTGTGCTAGCATCCGGAGTGTCAGAATCAGTCATGGCTCAAGGAAGATGCGAAGGAGAAACAAGGAACGGCGCAGAGAGGCGCATGTTCCGCAAAAGGCAGCCCGAACTTCGCGCGCCTAGTTGCGGCCACAACGGCCGGGACAAGCTACCATAACGGGATATTACCTCTTTCTCCCCACCACTACTGTCGCTGAAGAGCATTGTTCAACCTCTCTCTCGCCATCGTTTCTCCAAACCGCCATGTCGCCCGACACATTCACGTCGCCAACGGCGGGATAGAAAGCCGCGCCACCACGTCGGGCAAGGGCTCGGCGCCTAATCCGGCAATGCAATTGCCCGTGTGTTTTCGCACTAGAAAAATTTGGGAGATCGCCTTCGGAGATGCGATGAAGCAGGCGCCAGGAATGCGCGGTGGTGGCGTAGGGTCAGTCTTATCGCCTTGATAAACGCAAGCCCTCCTCCTCCGAGCCCAACCGCTCCTCTTTCCTGTCCTCCCACCTCCCTCTGGGGTTTGTCCGTCATGGTTCAGCTCATCCATTCAATCAACGCAGCGGTAAGTGATATCACTTGCATGTTATGCGTCCCCCCTCATACGACGTCCCCGTTTGCAGGTCGCCACCTCCTTCGTCGGACGGTGGTTCCAACTCGAGGGCTCGGGACATCCCAAGGAACGCGCTGGCTCGCGCTTTCTGGTGCGTCGCTCTTCCCCCCCAACTCCCACAGGTCTTGACGGAGTATTTTAGACGGAAATACGTGCAGGTATCACAACATGGGTGAGTCGCTTCGCGGCAGCTTCTACGACTTAAACTCATTTCCCCCCTCCTTCAGGCTGCAATGGCGTACATCGTAGGTTTCCTGGGCACTCACAGCTCGCAATTCGACTGAACGCTGCTTCAGATCTCCGTCAATGCTTCGATTCTCTCAGACTCCGGAGGAACTTGCGTGTGTAACTCGCCTGACCTCTGTGTCACGGACGATGTCTACCTGGCATGTGTCCAGGACGTGCGTCGGGACCTCATCACGACGACCGCCGCTGTTTCAGCACTGGCGTCCTTCCTCATGGGTCTCCTCGCGAATCTGCCCGTCGGTATGGCCCCCGGCCTGGGTCTGAACGCCTACGTGAGTAACATGTGCTTTCTATGATGTGTTGTAATGTTTCTGACTAGTGCGGATTTTAGTTCGCCTACTCGGTTGTTGGGTGCGCCGATATCACCATCTTTTTCTCAAGGCTTGTGACCTAACGCATGCTCCCCAGCTTCCACGGTAGTGGTATCATCTCGTACCGTGAAGCTCTCGCTGCAGTCTTCTTGGAAGGGTGAGCGCCTTGCCATCTTTGGGGTATTGACGGGATTGACACATGTGGATTTGCACAGATGGGTGTTCTTCGTCTTGTCCCTTCTTGGTCTCCGTCAATGGCTCGCCCGTATCATGCCTCAATCGCTGATCATGTCAGTCGGCGCCGGTATCGGCCTGTTCATTGCGTGAGTATCTGTTTCCACATGCATCATCACCCATTGCTGACCGGCCTGTCTCTAGGTTCATCGGTCTATGTAAGTTACGCCCTCGCTTTGCCCTCACAGCGATTCTCATTCTAGCATAGCACCAAGTGGACTCGGCGTGATCGGTGGCGACACCACCAACCTTGTTGGTCTTGGAGGATGCCCCGCCCAGTGTACGTCCCGTCGGGCTGATATAGTGTTCCTAGTCTGACATCACTACAGACTTCAAGGAGGATCTCCCCAACTACTGTGCAGGACACGTTCTTCAAAGCCCAAATATGTGGTTGGGAGTATTCTGTGGAGGGTGAGAACCATCTTGCATCCCATGTGGTGTGGCACAGTCTGATGGATCTCCGTAGCATCTTCACCGTGTTCCTGATGCTGTACCGTGTCAAGGGTGCCATCCTCATCGGCATCTTCCTCACTTCGATCATCTCGTGGCCTCGTCCCACCGCCGTCACCTACTTCCCGCACACTGCTGCCGGTGATGCCGCGTTCGATTTCTTCAAGCAGGTCGTCACTTTCCGACCTATTGACAAGATCGGCAACGCCATCGACTATAACTATGGGTCAGTTTGTCTTCAATTCCTTCGTCTTTGCTGTAACTAACTTCTTGATCAGAAACGGCCAGGTTTGGTACGCCCTCGTCACATTCCTTTACGTCGATATCCTCGACACCACGGGTACGCTTTACTCCATGGCCAAGTTCGCGGGTCTCCGTGACCCCGTCACACTCGACTTCGAGGGTAGCACCGTCGCGTACTGCGTGGACGCGTTCTCCATCTCCATGGGTGCACTTATGGGCACCTCTCCGGTCACCGCGTTCATCGAGTCCGCCACGGGTATCAGCGAGGGTGGCAAGACTGGTGTGACTGCCATCGTCACCGGTATCATGTTCTTCATCAGCGTGTTCTTCGCCCCCATTTTCGCCAGTATTCCTGGCTGGGCGACCGGTGGTGCTCTTGTCATCGTCGGCAGCTTGATGATCAGGAACGTGAAGGATATCAACTGGGACTACGTCGGCGACTCTGGTAAGTCACACTGGCCTTCATTACCGGTACTTCTTCATTGACGGCGGTCTCACAGTCCCGGCGTTCTTGACCCTCCTCATCATCCCCCTCACCTACAAGTACGTTCTTATTCCTTTTCATAAAACTGTATACTGACAAATGGCCTCTCAAGCATCGCGTACGGTGTCATCGCTGGCATCATCTCGTACGTCCTCATCAACGGCACGGCCTGGCTCCTGCGCAAAATCTCTGGCGACCGTATCATGCCCGCCCACTTCGACCTCGCCGAGCCTTGGGTCATCCCACCAGGCGGCATCGTCCCCGGATGGATGCGCCAGGTCGGCCAGCGCACCGGCATCACGTCACCACCGTACGAGTACGCCGTGCGCAACACGGTCGAGATGCGTTCGCAGGGCTCTGCGGACGGCCACAGCAGCTTCGACCAGGCCAAGAGCCGCGCGACACCAACAGGCGTCAGCGCGCTCGAAAAGGACCGGTTGTAAGGCCCGCCACCCATGCTCCGCCCATGTGTATGCTCTCATCTATGTCGCGCGTCCGCGCACGTCGTCGTTGTTTATTTGGCCTATCTATCGGAGGGAGTAACTTCCCATGTTGATATATCTTGCTGTAATACTGCCCGGTGGGTGTCCGCGCAGACCACACTGTAGATGTGCGTGTCCGCCCGCCCTTCCCTTTCGCTCCTTGCCTGCTTTGCGTTATAATCTCTTGGGACGTTTTCAAATCAAAGTTTGCATCTCCTTTCCGCGCACGTAGATGGTCCGCTGTGCCTGTTTTTGTTGCTGCTCAAGCTTTCTTGTTGTTGGGGCTGGTATTTTTGTCATAACTGTAGGGCTAGCTTGTTTCGCTGACGATGTCGACCAAAAATCAAATTACAATCCAAAGAAATCTCGCACTCGTTTTGGGCTGTTTGCGTTCGTGTGGAAATACAACTCCTTCTGCAACACAGGGAGGGCTCGGTTTGTACAGACACGATGCCGCGGTACGCCGGACGAACATGGGCTCAGTTGCTCCTCCTCCTCGCCGTCGTTGCCTCCCTCCGCATTGCCTCGCATCGATGGTTGCTGCCTCAAACCACACGCACACCTCCACATGCAAGCTAGTCATCGTAACCTGGAAACCTGGGACTCCTCCGTACTAGTGTCCATACAGCTTCCGTGTTGGAGACGTCTAGATCTCCTCGAAGCCCCTGAGTCACAAGTACACCCGTTGCCCTCATAATTCTCGGTGAGATGCGCTACCAATATAGACGAATCCGCACACTGGGTTGCTACGCGCGGTGAGACGCCTAGACTTGGTCTGCGCGTTCTTGACGGCCGTCGCAGCTATCACGGTCATATGAGCGCACGAAGCCGCGAGGTGTGATTGAGATCCAATAAGAGCAATTTTACAAATAATATACATGAGCGCATATCCGCTCTTATTTTGTCCATTCAGTCTATAACGATGCCTTTTAGAGGACGGCCTTCAACGCCTCGTCGAAATCCGCGATGATGTCGTTAATATGCTCGATACCGACCGAAACCTGTGATAGCGCAGCGTCAGCAACCCTGTTCCTCGTAGCAAAGTGTGGCACGTACCCGAATAAGGTCGGGCGTAACACCAGCCAAAGCCTGCTCCGCCTCGTCCAGCTGCTGATGCGTTGTCGTCGAGGGGTGGATTACGAGCGTCTTCGCATCGCCCACGTTCGCCAGGTTGCTCGCCAGCTTGAGTTTATCGACCACCTGCGACCCGGTCGTCGCGTCGCCCTTAACACCGAAACTGAGGACACCGCCGAAGTACCCCGGCCGGAGCAGCTGCAGCGCCAGCTTGTGCGAGGGGTGGGACTCGAGCCCGATATATGATACCCAGGCGACCTTTTCGTGCTGCTCCAGCCAGCGTGCTAGCGCGAGCGTGTTCTCCGAGTGCCGCTCCGCGCGTAGACTGAGCGTCTCGAGACCCTGCAGGAGCAGGAATGACGCGAACGGGTTCATGCACGCGCCGAGGTCGCGCAGGATCTCTACGCGCGCTTTGATGATGAAGGCGAGCGGGCCGAAGGTGTCGCTGAACTTGAGGCCGTGGTAGCCTTCTGAGGGCTCTGTGAAGGAGGGGAACTTGCCGGACTTTGCCCAGTCGAATTTGCCTACGGAAGGGAGTGAGACAACCGGGGTCGGCTGAACAGAGGCAGGTGCTTACCAGAGTCGATTATGACACCCCCAATGGTCGTTCCGTGCCCACCAATCCACTTCGTCGCGCTGTGAACTGAATGGAGTCAATATACGCTTATGATAATTACGTCGATCAGCCAGTTGTTTAGACGCCCATATGGAGGCATCGAGCACTTGGCTGCGCACAGCTTGGACGACGTCAACCAGCAAAGAAGACTCACCGACAATGTCCGCGCCGTGATCTATAGGACGCACGAGGTAGCCTCCCATGCCGAAAGTGTTATCTACAACGAGAGGAATTGCATTGTCGTGCGCGATCTTCGCGAGTGCTGGGAGGTCGGCGACGATGTATTTTGGGTTGCCGATACTCTCCACATAGACCGCCTTCGTGTTCTCGTCGATTGCAGCAGCGAAGTCTGCGGGGTCCAGGCTGGACACAAACTTGGCGTGGATGCCGAACTTCTTCAAGAAGACCTTGAACTGGTTGTAGGACCCGCCGTACAAATAGGAGCTTGCGACGATGTTGTCACCAGGACCGGCAATGTTTATGAGGGCCATGAACTGTGCCGCGTGCCCACTGGCGACTGAGAGCGCTGCGATACCGCCCTCGAGCGCGGCCATGCGCTTCTCGAAGACATCCTAAAGACCGGTCAGAGACATCACTGAGCGAGCAGCATAGCCGACGTACGAGCGTGGGGTTCCCAATACGCGAGTAGATATTCCCAAAGGCCCTGTCCTACGTCGTCAACAACCTCTCTCACTTCCAGTCACCCTTATTGCGTACCGTAGGCCGAACAGGTCCGCAGCATGCTACGCAAAGCGTGAGCAACCAGGCAAAGATAGCCAACACGGCACGCACCTGCGAGTTGTTGAAGACGAAACTGGTCGAGGCGTAGATAGGAGGTGCCCGGGCGTTGGTCGCCGAGTCGACTTCTTGGCCAGCGTGCAACTGGAGTGTTTCAAACTCGGGCTCTCTGCGGGGCCCCGCGGGTCAACACAGCATCCGTAGGACCACACTTCAACGCACCTGTAGAACTTGTGTGCCATTGTGGGGGGCTCGGGCTCGGGCTGGGCGGAAGCTGGGAAGAGGTGGGAGGGAGAGCACAGGGTGTTAGATCTAGGGCCCCCGTGGCTCCTTAAAACTGTAGAGCCGTCGCGGCCTGCGGTATTTGGGTCGTGCTACTGATGCCTTCGGGAGGCTCAGATGGAGCGTTCCACAAGAGTCGGCATTGCGTGCTCGATGATAATCACGCCATCGCCACTAGTCGGTCAGAACGTCGCCCAAGTGTCGATGTGAACGTCTCGACTCCGGCGCGCGGTGTTGTCTTTGGCTGAGGTGAGTGCCAGACGGCGGACGGAGAAGAAGGGCTAGCGTGGTGAGGTGCTTGGTCAACGAATGACGAGCCCTTCTCACCACTCTGCATGAGGTCAGTAAGAAGGTTTGCACAGCGTAATCCCAGTCTCAGGGTCAGAAGGACGAGAGAATGAAGTGATTCAATAAGTGTTCCGGCTTCGCGAAGTCGCCCGTAGCCGGTGCAGGCTCAATTGCGAGGGGCAGGGCTCCAAAGTTGAAGCGGACATGCGTGCCTTGCTGAATAGCTATTAGCAAAGCTCTGTGGCGTTTCTGGTAAGCACTGCGCGGCAGGAACAGTTGCTTCTGGCACTGGCCCAGGCGCAGCATGAAAACTGCCCGGCAAGTCCGAGATAGAAGTCTGACAATGGGAAAAGCTGAGGGACAAATGATCTCCACATTTCGTAAAGACACTAGGAAGCTCCGTGAAGATGAGGAAAAGGAATTCGGATGGGCCGGGAGGATGTTATTTGCCAGACGGCCCACAGATCTGGTGTGCGCCGGCGAGCTTGCTAGGAGCGAGTTTTGCATATGAAGCGATCTTTGGGGAGAAATCGTAAGAGGCGGGAATCATGGCGATATCGCGTCGGGAGGTGGTGGTTCAGGAGCAAAATGGAAAGCAGTGACATGTCACGACGGCTTGTCGGTTGTTACTCTGCTGTCACAATCCCGATACTCACATCACGCCCAGGTCAAGACTCGGAGCTGCTCTAAATGCTTGAAGCGTTGGAGTTGCCACATTTTGTTTGTTGAGAATCTCTACGGATACACGAGATAGCTTCACCGGAAAGCCCGATAGCTCTGCTACTTCGACAGGCAACATAGCATTTAGTATGAGCTCTAGGCACAGCCTACCCTTGACCCCGAGATGACCGATGGTGGCTTTGGCCGGATGGAAACTCTAGACAGCTGCAATGAGCTATCTTTACTTGTAGATTAATGTCCGGAGTAATAGGAGTGAAGACAATGAAGTAATGGTGAGCCGCCTGTTTCCATAAATGGAAATTCCCGCCATCACTTCCCGCCATCACCTCAGCTTGTGACCCCAGCGACCTTTTCTCCCGACCTCCACCGTGCAAACTCACCTCACTCGAAACACAGCCCTGCCGCCACCGACGTACTGCGCGATCGAGGCGCTGCGACATTTCCTATTGTCCGAGTCGATCAGCGTTCTGTAACAATCAAACAATGCCTCGGAACAGAGCGTACCGCATTCGACGCAAGCTTCTCTGCCTGCCTGCAACCGCGCCTTCCCTTTAACTACCACTACCTGGGTCTCGACCCTAGCCCTACCCACCCCTCGTGCCGCTCACCATGAGCCTCTTTCGAAAACAATCTGTTACTATCAGCCAGGCTTCGCGGAGCTCACGCAGGTATCGTGAGTCGACGCATCTCATACCCACGCCCGGCGTCGAGCGCCATAGACCGGATAGATATGTAAGTGCCAACGCTCTAGGCTGCCGCGGGACGCTGACGACGAAACGCACAGAATCCCGTCGGACTAAATACATGGCTCGTCTTCGGGCTCGCGGGAATTATGATTTTGTGCGGAGTTGGGATAGAGATCGCGTTGGCGATATCACAGAGGAACCAAGGTGCGTCGGCTCTCGTGAATCCCGAGACCCTGGCTCATGCACACCTGCAATCAGGCTTCCCAATACCTGCAAAGAACGTGTTCACTTTCGTTAGAACGTCTTTCCTCACGGTGCGTGCCGCGTCAAAGCAACGCCAAGGTCGTCGTAGCTGATGTTCCTCAGTCATTCTTCCCGACGCTCCTGATTTTTCCACTGGGCTACTTCTGGGGAGTCGTCGATCGCGCTTTGAGATGGTACCAGGTACGTGTATGCGGCCTATAATCCAAGATATCGTCTCATCTCTCCTAGCCTTATGTGGCGTTGTCCCGGGGAAACGTGAGCGCAGAAGAGAGCTTGATGGTGGATTTCATCATGCCCAAGTACGTCCTATGACTTCTCCTCTACGGTATCACCTAGTAACCACGCCCCAGTTTCTTTGTGACGTTCTTCAAGTCCTTCAAGCGAGGAGAATGGATCGTGTTTCTATCAATGGTGACGGCAATTCTGAAAGCCTTCTATCAGCCGTTGGCGGGAGGACTGTTGTCCGTCACACCAGTGAACAGGGTGCAACGTACGTCGGGCCCGGTCGATAATATTCCACGCGACCCAGTCTGACGAATTACGCTAGCCATGACTCTTACGGGTTCATTTGGCCTAGGATTGGATCCCAATGTAAAGGCTCTCAACGCCTTCTTAGCGGCTGCAGGAGTAAGTGCCCATTTTTCCCGTCATCACATACTGCTGACATGACCTAGTTCACGGAAGCGGCTGCATTCCAAGAGCTCCCTGACCCTCCTTTCGTCTCGAAGGGCTGGGCGGTAGCGCCGTTCCCGGTATGATCTCTCTTTGTCCAGCCACTCGCCTCATCTCACTTGCCACACAGACTATCGCGAACCCGGGGATTAATGCTTCATTAACACTCAACACCACCGGAATCAGCACCTCTCCAAACTGCTATGTACCGACCAACGTCAATTTGGACACGAATAACACTGTCAACTACACGATCTCGGCTGTCAACGCTGATCGCTGTTCTGCAACCGTCGCTTTCAACCCCGACAGTGCAGACGAGCAGTACGGCACAGCCCCAGCCGATCCAGCGAGCTGCGGACTGCCCGCAGATACCGACACCGACTTCGCGCCTGTCATGTTCTGGTACTACCAGTCGCAGCCACGCCGGGCACGTGCGATTATCTGTCGGCCGAGCATTGGCATCTTCAACGTGCAGGCAAAGGTCAACTTGAATAACAATAGCGTCGCCGAGGTCGTCGTCTTCGACAGCTACACGGCACCAAACAATGTTTCAGGCGGTACATTGAATGGGAAAGCGTACAACGCGTGAGTGGGGTTCTGTTTCTGTCGTTAGCAATAGGCTCACGGAAGTGTAGCGTGCAATTCAATCTCAGTCAGGTGAATGACTTCGTCAAAGCGCGGGCGATCGCTGTCTCGTCGCAGATACCTGGTGCGATCTTTCGATTTGCATCGCAGACCCCCACGTCGCTCGAAGAAGCTTTTGCAACGCCGAATGGCTTTTTGAACCTGACGAAAGACATCTACGTACGTCACTCAGATGTATCCATCTATGATAAGCTGACCTGACTTTGAATAGACACAACACCTCTCCGTCACCGCCAAGTCAATCTACTTTATAAACACGAACACGACGTTACCTGCACTGAAGGATGCACAGGTTCCACGTCTCATCGTCGAGTAAGTATCTCACAGCTTCCCCGCTCCTCTCTGTAACTCATGCCACTCCTTGATAGTATTCTCGCCGCACACGCCCTCTCCTCGCTCCTCTTCACCGTCGGCACCATTGGCATCATAATCCACATCATGCACATCCGCAAGCGGCGCAACCTCTACCTCACGACCGCGCCGGGAACAGTCGCCAGCGCCGTCGCGCTCACCTCGCACTCGGGCTTCGGCGAGCTCCTTTTCCCCTACGACGACGAGGACACGATCCGCGCGAAGCTCTCGCACCTGCGCTTCAGCCTCGACAGGCGCACGGGCGCGATCGTCGCGGACGAGTATGCGTACGACGAGGGCGGGTTCAGTGGCGAGCACTACGATGGGCGGGTAAGTGACGCAGAGAAGATGCCCCTGCGGGAAGTCAGCCCTATGCGCGACGTCCAGGAGGCGGCGTCGTCTGAGGGAGGGCATCTCAGACCTGTGTCAGCAGCGAGCCACACTCCGTCTGCGAGCTACACACCATCCGCGACAGTGCATGAGCTCCCGTATGAGCACGAGCCGCTTGTGCTCGACTCGGATCGTGTGGCGACGCCGCCCCCGCAGCCGCATGGGGCGCCCGGGACTTCGACATGAATGATATGATACCTTCGATGATTTGACGCGTTTCTGTTTAGTCTGTAGCTCTTCGGACAGGACTTGTGTGTACGTTTTGGCGGACTGTTTGTCATTTGTATTCGTAGAGTATGTCATTTTTAGCAATTTTTGCATTCACTGACATGGGTATTCGGATAGTCTGCATACGCGGTGAGAGCAGATGGGAATGTTGAAAGTGGTACTAATGCAAGGAGACATTCGGTCGGCAGGTCAACACGGAGCACTACGTTTTCAGGCCCAATTGCTGGAGCTTTGCAAACCAGCGATCCTTGGGCGGGGTGAAGCCGATCTGAGTCCGAAGCGGACATCGTAGAACAAATTTTTTTTCAACGGAGCGACTTCCTTCACTATTTCATGCTCCTTGCTTGCATGCCAACAACGCGATGCGTGCGTTTATTATCTTTGCGCTCATTCCTACATTACAGTCAGCAACGGAGACTAGATCATTGCACAGATCCACTAGACCAGGTCTCAGGTCTCGAGCCGACGCCACTAACCTCGGAGTTCGCATATAGTTCTCGAGAGTCTCAACGAGCTCCGCTCGTACGCAAAATATATCCTTCTCAATCATCTATATGCGGAGAAGTACGGGGCTATCAAAGCCGGGCGAAGTGTAAATAGAAACCAAAAAATTCGTACACAGGTCGTTTATAAGCATCGTCAATTTCGTTGAGCGTACTGCACTTGCAAAGATTAGAGAAGGGTCATGCCGAGCTTCTGTAGTTTCGAAAACCAGCTTCCCTGAGGAACAATGGCGCCGAAAAAGACTCTCTGGGCCCACGCAGCTGCCGTACCTGTCGTGCATAATCTATCAGTACGCAACAAATCAAGATAATACTATACGTACCCTTGATAGGACCTTGGACACCAAAGCCGAAAAGACCGAGTAATTTGCCTAGAATCCATGCTTGAGGGACGAAGAAGGTCGCTGCCGATATCAACAAGGTCCTGAGCAACTGCGGGTGTTGTTCGGCGAGATCACCTTCGCGCTGGATTAGAACATCGTCCCAACCACCTATATGCCATGCACCACTCACCAATGATAACAAGCAACTTCCTCAAAACACTGAGAAGTTTGTCGAAAGACCCCGAAAGGCGCTCGACATTCTCCTCCCCGACACCAAGGCCGGTGAACACGTCCTTCATAGCAGTGCTCACCCTCCCCAATGCATAATCCACGATCGCCTCACGCTCTGCATGGCTAGGCGCATGTTCAGGAGGCGGAAACTCCGCGCGCACCTCATCCATAACGCGCTCCAACACCCTCCCAAACTCTGCCTCCACACGCGCACGAACCTTCTCCTTGTCCTCCTCCGAGGCATCCTTGGACGTATACGCGCCAATGTCGTTGCGGAGCGCGCTCGCGGCGGCCACGGCGTCCGTGAGGGTCTGCTGAAACGCGGAGACCTGCCCTGCGGTGTCTTTGAACTGCGTCTTGACGTCCTCGAGGCGCTGGCTTGCGAGGTCCTGCGCATTCCCGGCGAGGTCCTGGACGTGCCCTGCGAGATTCTGCGCGTGCGATTGGACCTGTTCTCCAAGCGCGAGCGTGTGCTTCCATATTTCAGCTGTATCTAGTCCGAGTTGTGCGTTGAGAAAGTTGTCAAGTTGGCCGTGTGATTCTGTGCAGCGGACGGAAGCAGTCAGTTTTTCGCGTCTTTGTTCGTGACTTCGTGAAGAAGAGTCACCAGCTAGAGGGCCGGAAATCTTCTCGAAGAAACCCCTGAAATTGTCATTGAGGCCACCGAAAATACGCAGGCACGCAGGGACGTACAGCGGTATAGCCTCAGCCTTTGTTTCATCCTTCCCAACCTCATGAGCCGCTACGGCGCGGTGTTGGGGTGCCAGCACACCGAGCACAACCACGAGCAGACCAACGAGTACGACGCGCATGATGTCCGGAGACGAGAAGAGGGTGGATCAAGTCGGGACATGACCGTTGTTGCAGCCTTTGTACTACGCGGTCGCGCCGGGCATTGACCGGGGTGGCCAGACGCCCATTTTACCGAACGCCGGGAGAATTGCTATAAATGGAAACATGCATGCCGCATTAGGCATGGCTCACGTAACATGCAGTGATTCCAAATCTTTCGGGGTCGTACACAGGTCTGTTGATACACAATCTAAAGCTAAAAAAAACGAAGTGGTTGCATGCAGAGAATTACGAGAGAGCCTTCATTTACTCAGCGCGGCCTTGAGACCTTTCATGAGCGCCCTGTAAGACATACGTGTCATACCGGCTCTCTGCAGCCAGGCGAACCAACTCCCGCGGCTGACAGCAGCGCCCCAGAATTGTCGCTGAGCCCAAGCAGCCGCTGATCCTGTATATCACTACGTCAAAAGCGGTATGGCTCGGAAATGAGATCGTCGAACCTTTGACAGGGCCGAGAGGACCAAAGCCGAAAACGCTCAGCAGCGGACGAAGGAGCCAAAATTCGGGAATGATTAGACTGGCGGCGGTGAAAAGCAAAGTTTTAAGGAGGATCGGATGTTGCTCCGCGAGGTCTCCTTCAAAGCGATGCATCAAGTCAATCTTCCACGACGGCAGATGAAGAACCTCGCGCACCAACGAGGACGGTCAGCTTCTTCACAGGCCCCCTAATGTCCTCAAACAACTTGCGGAGGTTTTCTAGCTCTTCCTCAGTCAGGCCCTGCGCGCGCATGAGGTCGATGAACCCGGTTCCAGTCTTCTCCAGAATGTTGTCGACCATTATCTCACGGTTGGCGTGGCTGGGTGCATGGTCAGGTGGTGGGAACTCCTTCGCTATCTCGTCAATGATGCGCTGCTGCATCTTTGCCACCTCCACTGAGATACTCTCCAAGCTGAGCGCACGCTTCGTCAACCTGGACTCATCGTCTGACTCCTCTAAGCCACGCAGATAGACTCCCCTCGGGTCCTTGGAAGAATCGGGAATGGTTTGCCCCGTTGCTGCGGCGAGGTTTTGGATGCTGAGGCGAAGTTCGCTCGTTGCGCTAAGGATTTCGCCAATGGTGCCTTTGAACTCGCCAATCTGCGTCTTCGTTTCCTCGAATTGCTTGGTGGCGTCCTCAAGGAGAACGTGCGAGAACTCTTCCAACCGTCCGCCGATCGCGACAGTCTTCTCCCAGATGTCTGCGGGGTACCCGACGTGCTCGACGACATATTTCTCGAGTTCCTCCCAATTTTCTAGAATACCAGGAGCGTCGGTGGACGTTGGAGACCGTGGCGGAATAGAGCTTACTCATGATGGGGCGAGAGGCCCAATTGGAAGTGCCTCTGGGGGAAAGTCGTCAAACAGGGGCACCCCAAAGAATGTTTTTGCATTGCTTACCTTGGCTCGACAGACGTCGTGCCAACTGGAAGCGCTAGAGCCGTGGCATGATGGTCGGGAGCCCCAGCCAGAGCCCACAGCAGAATGCCTGCGGCGAGGATGCGGGAGAGCGAGAACACGAGGCACATGTGGGGGAACGGGGGGAGAAGCGGGGACGAAAAACGATCCTGCTGCCGTTTATATATGCGTCGAGAGTCCATCGATAACGGCGTTCGTAAACGGCAGTCGAAGGATCGAAAAACGCCCAATTTGGATCGCTCCCGTTGTATGGTCTCGTTTTTCGGTACCAAAGGCGATGAACGAACGTCACATGGCGCTTGGTAGGTTTGTACCATACACAGTGAAGGAGCTCGGTGGATTTATGGCCTGAGATTTGTCGATTTGCATCCTGCAGTAGGGTATGGCACCAGGTTCAAACTTCAAACTTCACGTCTCCTATTACTAGTAGGGCATAGCGAAGTCAGTGCGGCGTACAATCTATTACGGTTCTAGAAAAAATACTTGCCACATGATTAAGAGCGTAGAACATTGATCTGACATGAATCGGTTGACCACGCAAGGCTCGAAGTAGAGCCATTGACACGCGCGAACCGACGCGTCCTGACCTGCCCTAAACGTTGTCGCGCCCACGTGATATGCAATCTCAGTGCGGATTTCGCAGCCTGCTCGACTCACCATTCAGTGAGTCTGCCATGCTCAGCTGCGAGTCCGGAAAGGCTTACGGAAAGTCGGTCTGTGTACGCCTGACGACGTTGAGCCTGCTTCGCTTATTTTGCCAGGCGCGTCAATTTGATGACCGAAGTGGTTGCTCTCAACCGCCGTGTCGGGCTCGCTTTGTATCGTCGACTTTCCACAACTGACTGATACCTGTACAGTTACGGGTAGGGTGAAGACGCTCGGACCCATACGTTGACCCTAATTCCGGGTAGTTTCCCAAATATGTCCGCGAAGAAGGCTCGGACGACTCAGGAGGCAGGGTCCCGTACAGCCGCACATGTGTCGGACGTGGAGGGCAAGCATGACTCTAAACTGGCAATCCTTTTGGAGTCAAGCTGTGACGTGTTCTTCGAGGTCAGTGCTATGTTGTTCCGTCGACGTGTTGTTAACCAGGAAACCGAGTCCAGATCGTCCGCCAGCTCGAGCCTGTCGACCTGCTACAACTCTGTCGCGTGTCAAAGGCCTTCCGAGCGGTCCTGCTGAACAAACCTGCGCACACGCTGTGGGCCGCCGCGCGCAAGAATGTCGACGGAGCACCTGTGCCGGATCCACCGCCTCATTTGAGCGAGCCGAAGCTGGCTTGCCTTCTCTTCGAATCGCACTGTCTGGTAAGTACTTTGAGATCTCTCTTTCGTAACGAAATCTGACATCGCTTAGAGTTGTGGTGTGGCTGCCAGTGCAAAGGCAATCTGCTCCTATGAATTAGGAGTTCGGCTGTGCCCTGACTGCTGGGGTCAGAGGTACGTGTCTCGTGTCATTTTTTGGTATATGTTCTAACGCTTTCTGAAGCGTGTTTCCTGGCCCTACGCTCCTAAACAAATTGGACCCAAAGAGGACGCTCCCTCGCAAGCTCATCGCGAAGATGAACGTGTCAGTGGTAAGCAACAGTAAGCTGTCCGCAAAGCCGTTAAAACAAGTTGACCTCAAAACTTACCGTGAATGACAAACAGATTTGTTTGACAAGCACCAGTTTGAAAGCGTTCTGGCCACGTATCGCTCATTGCAAAATGGAGATACAGTCACATTGTACGCCTTCATTCAGGAGAGACAGATAATCGTCAAAGCGATCACAGAAGTACGTCGTCCGACGTGATTACTGTTGCTGTCTGATGCTCAATGATGGTTCATAGGGAGCGGCAAGAATACGCCAATGGGAGCGAGCTGTCAGCAACCAGAGAGCTCAGAAAGCCGTCACCAAGCCTTCGAGGCCTACTGCTGAGAACCCCGAAAACCTCAAACCGGGTCAAATCATCGCCCAGAGACGAGCGAGGTACTGTCGGTGGATCCCCACATTGGAATTGTACGAACTTACGTTTGTCAAGCATCAAGCAAAAACTGTATGACCTCGGATATACGAACGACGACTTTCCGAAGAATGCGGGGAAGAAGTTCAGCGGCTGGAACATTGCACTGCGCACTCCTCAATTGCTGACTGAGCAAGGTGAGCCCAACGAGATAAGTGAAGCCAAACACGGACTGATTTCAATAGCGTGGGCCGAACTCCGACCGTGCCTGGAGACAATGATCAAGAAGTATAGCTCCACTGCCGCCGCTTCAAAACGGGACAGACGGACTGGGGAGCTCCACCGTCTGTACACGGAATTCACAGCACGGGCCGACCTCGCGCATGGTCCCTACCCGATCTTCGAAGAGCTGCGGCTGGCAGCTCTTTCCCTCCTCACTGAGAGCAACAGTAGCATTGTTCTCGACTCGGCGCGATTTGAACAGCACATTATCCCCATCGTCGAGGAGCTCAGTAAGACGAACAGACAGACCCTAGTTGACCTTGTACACGCCCAGTACGTTAAGATCGGTCAATCTGCCGCCGTGCCCACCGACGAGCTGCTGTACCGGGCGGCGACACTCTTCGAGAATCCCCAATACGGCGCAGAACTCGCCCCGGTCACCTTCTCTGAGCTCATGCAATAGTTCCACGAAAGGTACATCGTCAATGGCTATCCCCCGGTCCGGGATCGCCCCACTCGCAGTCCGACCTACGAGCTTTTTGACCCCAAATTTAGGGTGGGCGTCCTGAAGATGCTTGGTCTCCCCGAAGACACTCCGTACGCCGACATGACAAAGAAGGTGGTCTGTACGTGTGGGCTGAATTCGAACAGCCCGTGTCGTTTGCTGAGCTGGTACGTATCACCATCATCGCCTTCCTCCGCCCTTGTCGAGTAACAATGGCATAGTTGTGCCACATCACGCATGAATGGAGGATATGTGACGAGATTCGTAGCCATCTGAAGCGTACAGAAGAGAAGCCTCCGTACGTCGATGCAGCCTCTCGCCCGCTTTTTTACTGACACGACCCAAAGTCCGGGTGCAACTCTCCCAAGCGATCACGACGTCGACGGGAACATCTGCTTCGTCAAGCTCCTCCACGAGGGCGAGACCGCGCCCGCGTCGTTCGTTGCCAACGAGGAGCTGACGAGCGAGGTTAACACGGGGTTCCCAGTCTGCTGCAGACTCTGCGCCGACCTCGGCGGTGGCGGCGAGCTTTACTTCGAGTCGCTGGGGCGGCCAAGCAGCAAGACATTCAGCGAGCTCACCCCGGAGCAGCTTGTCTGGCATATCGCGTATAAGTGGGTGCTCGTATTTACGAGTTGGTCTGGCGCGCTGACGAAGTCGCTTTCATGCAGACATGGCATGCAAGCGAAGTACAAACATTCGTTCTGCCTTGCGGGGCCCTATGATACCGACGCCGCCGAAGCGCTGTATGATAGCGGCTCAGACATTTGGAGTTAAGCGAATTGGACGCCACTTTGCGACGCGCAAAAGAGAATGCTATCACATACCCTGGCTATGCTATGTGCTCGTTTAATTTGAACGTCTTGTTGGTAGTGCTGGTCTGTAACTTGGAAATCAAAACACAGCCTTGTGCGTCGACAGCTAGACGATGCATGTCGTAATCGGTCTGCCCTAAACTTCGAATATTCGGCGCACTCCGAAGTTCTGTGCCACGCGTAATTGGTCCTGTTCGGGATGCCACCTCGATTAGGATGGAGACACCAATCTGGGGCCCTGTCTCCATTCCGGGATCTGACACGAGTGCACTTTTGGTGTCCGAAGTCTACAAATTGCCTATTTGGCAGAAATGGTGCCTGCTTTCAGAAAGAAATCCTGATTCTCGCGTCCGTCAGTGATTTTCGGGACCTATTTTGCTCCGGTATATAGGACGGACTCGTCGTCGTTTCGGCCCCCTCCTATTTCTCCTCCCGCGCCCATCGCCAGGTGCGTTGTCCGGATTTTCGCTCGAGTTTCGCCAGCTGCTGACATATACTAGAGACGATGCCGGGCTATATCGGTCGTAAATACATGTCACGCGACCTCAAATACCCGAATATCCCGGTATCTCCAGGTAAACCTGTTTTCTGCGTGGTTCATTCGACGCGTAGCGCAACAAGTCGCCGAAAGCACGGGGGTCTCGGCCTGGGGTCGATATGACGAGCTTGACTGGATGGGCGGCTAGATGCCATCAGATCATTTGCTGCAGATCAGATCAATCACGTGGGAGGTTTTAATGCAGAACGCGATCGTCCATTTTCTTTTTTCTCCTCTTCCTCTCCACCCGAATCCCTGCAGGCTCGAGCGGAGAGGAAGAGGTCCAAAATCTCTCTTTACGACCCGAAAATTAACATGGCATCCTCTGACATCGTCCGCCCTGCCCTCTCCCGCGCCCTCACCAATGTCCTCAACGGCGCGCCTGCCCCACCAGTCACAGCAAGACCTATCCAGGCTGCCGGCGAGTCCGCTCCTGACGCTGTCATCGAGCTTGCAGATGGAACCGCGTTCCGTGGAATCAGCTTCGGCGCGGAAGGGAAAAGCATTTCTGGTGAATGCGTCTTCCAAACCGGTGAGTAGCGTTGTCGCGCTTTTTTCGCGCTTTTCCGCGAAAAAATACTGAGCGTGAGCAGGAATGGTGGGCTACACCGAGTCTCTCACAGACCCATCGTACGAGGGACAGATCCTGATCCTCACCTACCCGCTCATTGGCAACTATGGCGTCCCGGCTCGCCCGACGACAGCCGATCCGGAGAACATCCCTCATGAGTTCGAGTCGTCCCGCATTCACGTCGCTGCCGTCGTGGTGGGCTACTACTCGGAGGACTACAGCCATTTCCTTGCCGGATCTTCCCTCGGCGCGTGGTTGAAGGAAAGCGGCGTCCCCGCTATCTATGGCGTTGACACTCGTGCGCTCACCAAAAAGATTCGTGAGAAGGGGTCAATGCTCGCGAAGATCCTTGCACGGAAGTCTGATGCTCCTTCCGGCCGCATTCGCTCTTTGGTACCCAGCTCGCGCGCACCGTCACCGCCCAACTCGAGCACCTGGCGCGACGACTACGTCGATGTTTCATTCCAGGATCCAAACCAGGAGAACCTCGTCGCGGTTGTATCGACCAAGGAGGCGCGTGTCTACAAGCCCATCACGGCGCCACGTATGCACCCATCTGGAACGCGTCCCATTCGCGTCCTCGCCGTCGACGTTGGGATGAAATACAACCAGATACGCTGCTTCACTCACCGGGGGGTGGAGCTCAAGGTTGTTCCCTGGGACTACAACTATCTCGCGCCGTCCGAGGAGCCCTTCGATGGGCTTTTCATCTCCAACGGTCCTGGTGATCCTACCATGGTGAAACCCACCATCGAGCGTCTCTCTCGCGCAATGGAGAGGGCCGATCGCCCAATCTTCGGCATCTGTCTCGGTCACCAGCTTCTTGCTCTTGCTGCAGGAGCCTCAACTTCGAAGATGAAGTACGGCAATCGCGGCCATAATATTCCCTGTACCGACGCGCTCAGCGGGCGCTGCTACATCACCAGTCAGAACCACGGTTTCCAGGTCGATACCGCGACGCTCCCCGAGGGATGGGCAGAGCTTTTCAAGAATGCTAACGATGGCAGCAACGAGGGTATCTACTGCGTCGACAAGCCTTTTTTCTCCGTCCAATTCCATCCCGAATCCACCCCCGGGCCGCGCGACACGGAGTTTCTCTTCGACGTCTTCATCCAGAACATCCTCGACTGCACCACCACGAACACGCTTGTCCCCATATCCATGCCCGGTGGCAAGAAGGAGGATAACGAGAAGCGCGGACCCCGTATTGACGTCCAGAAAGTCCTCATTCTCGGCTCCGGTGGTCTCTCTATTGGCCAAGCTGGCGAGTTCGACTACTCCGGCTCCCAGGCTATCAAGGCTTTGAAGGAGGAGGGTATCTACACCATACTTGTCAACCCCAATATCGCGACTATCGCTACCTCGAAGGGTCTCGCCGACAAGGTCTACTTCCTTCCCGTCACGCCGGAATTCGTTCGTAAGATCATCCAGTACGAGAAGCCCGACGGCATCTACGTCACCTTTGGAGGACAAACCGCTCTCAACGTCGGTATCAAGCTCAAGGACGAATTCGAGTCACTCGGTTGCAAGGTACTCGGTACTCCCATCGACACCGTCATCACGACGGAGGACCGTCAGCTTTTCGCGGCCGCTATGGAAGAGATCGGCGAACGCTGCGCTCAGTCCGACACCGCTACGACTCAAGACGAGGCTATCGCCGCTGCTAACGTTATCGGCTACCCTGTCATCGTTCGCGCCGCTTACGCTCTTGGTGGTCTCGGCTCCGGCTTTGCGCAGAACGAAGAGCAGCTCAAGGCCCTTTGCAGTAAGGCGTTTGCCACGAGTCCGCAGGTCCTCGTCGAAAAGAGTATGAAGGGCTGGAAGGAGATCGAGTACGAGGTTGTTCGGGACTGCAGGGACAACTGCATCACCGTCTGTAACATGGAGGTAAGTGCTCGAAACATCATGCAACGCCTCTGCTGACTCCTTGCCCGTAGAACTTCGACCCGCTCGGCATCCATACTGGAGATTCCATCGTAGTGGCGCCATCTCAGACTCTCTCCGACGCGGACTATAACATGCTTCGTACCACCGCCATCAACGTCATCCGGCACTTGGGTGTCGTCGGCGAGTGCAACATCCAATATGCGCTCAACCCGACGTCCAAGGAGTACTGCATCATCGAGGTCAGATCATATTTTCCAATCGTACCTCCTACGAATACTCACAATATCACAGGTTAATGCTAGGCTGTCTCGTTCATCCGCTTTGGCCTCGAAGGCGACTGGCTATCCGTTAGCTTTCATTGCCGCGAAGCTCGGCCTCGGTATCCCGTTGAACGAGATCAAGAACTCCGTCACCAAGGTCACCTCCGCGTGTTTCGAGCCAAGCTTGGACTACGTCGTAGTCAAGATCCCGCGCTGGGACTTGAAAAAGTTCCACCGCGTCAGCCGTCTTCTCAGCAGCAGCATGAAGTCCGTCGGCGAAGTCATGAGCATTGGTCGGACTTTCGAGGAGACCATTCAGAAGGCTATTCGCGCTATCGACGACCAATTCCTCGGATTCGCGAACAACGACTTCGTCGAGGATATTGATGAGGAGCTCGTGAACCCCACTGATAAACGCATCTTCGCCATCTCCACGGCTTTCCATCGCGGATACTCGGTCGAGAAGATTTGGCAGATGACGAACATCGACCGATGGTTCCTCACGAAGCTTGAGACGATTTTCAAGACAGAGGTCATGATCTCGTAAGTCTGCTCCACATTTCCTCCTCGAGAGGCACATACTGATCTCGGTTTCAGCGACCTGAACGTCTCAAACATCAGCCCCCAGGTTCTCCGTCAGGCCAAGCAACTCGGATTCTCGGATCGTCAGTTGGCAATGTGCATGAACTCGACCGAGCTTGCCGTCCGTCGCCTTCGCCAGGAATATGGCATCAGCCTCTTCGTCAAGCAGATCGATACTGTCGCCGCCGAATTCCCCGCGTTCACCAACTACCTGTATACGACTTACAACGCCGTCGAACACGACATCACGTTCAACGACCGAGGTGTTATGGTCCTCGGGTCTGGTGTCTACCGTATTGGCTCCTCTGTCGAGTTCGACTGGTGCGCTGTCCGCGCTATCCGTACTCTCCGCGACTGTGGTCTCCCGACTGTCATGGTCAACTATAACCCCGAGACCGTCAGTACCGATTACGACGAGGCCGACCGCCTGTACTTCGAGAACATCAGTCTCGAGACGATCCTCGACATCTATGACACCGAAGGCTCACGCGGCATCATCTTGTCCATGGGTGGTCAGACACCGAACAACATTGCCCTCCCTCTGTATCGCCAGAACGTCAAGATCTACGGCACGTCGCCAGAATTGATCGACACGGCGGAGAACCGCTACAAGTTCTCGCGTCTTTTGGACGAGATCGGTGTCGACCAGCCGCGCTGGAAGGAGCTCACCAGTTTCGAGGAGGCTCACACCTTCTGCGAAACTGCCGGCTACCCTGTGCTCGTTCGGCCGTCGTACGTCCTCTCCGGCGCTGCCATGAACGTCGTCTTCAGCCCCGATGATCTGTCGAGCTACCTCTCTCAAGCGACCGCCGTCTCGCGCGAACATCCTGTCGTCATCACCAAGTACATCGAGGGCGCGAAGGAGATCGAGATGGACGCGGTTGCGAAGGACGGCAAGATGGTCATGCACTACATCTCGGAGCACGTCGAGAACGCCGGTGTCCACTCCGGCGACGCTACCCTCATCCACCCGCCTCAGGATCTCGATCCCAAAACCGTCCGCCAGATCGAAGAGGCGACGGCCAAGATCGGCAACGCGCTCAACGTCACCGGTCCGTTCAACATCCAGTTCATCGCGAAGGACAACGAGATCAAGGTCATCGAGTGCAACCTCCGCGCCGCCCGCTCGTTCCCGTTCGTGTCGAAGGTCACCGGGGTCGATGCTATCGAAATGGCGACCAAGGTCATGCTCGGGCTCCCCGTCGAGCCATACCCCGACCTCGGCCTTGCCGCGGACTATGTTGGTGTCAAGGTTCCGCAGTTCAGTTTCAGCCGTTTGTCCGGTGCGGACCCCGTCCTTGGTGTCGAGATGGCGTCGACTGGTGAGGTAGCGTGCTTTGGACACAACAAGTACGAGGCCTACGTCAAAGCGCTCATCTCTACTGGTATTGTCCTACCCAAGAAGAACATCTTGTTCTCCATCGGTGGGTACAAGGAGAAACTCGAACTCTTACCATCGGTCCAGAAGCTCCATGCAGCCGGATACTCTATCTTCGCTACGTCGGGTACCGCCGATTTCTTGACGGAGCATAATATTCCTTGCAAGGTTCGTAATTCTGACAACGAAGTAGATCGGAACTGACCGTCATTTTAGTATCTCGAAACCCTCCCAGAGGGCAGTCTCGACAAGCAGAAGTCAGAGTATTCGCTCACGCAGCATTTGGCGAACAACCTCATCGATATGTACATCAACCTGCCATCGAAGAACCACTACCGCCGTCCCGCTTCGTACGCAAGCAAGGGTTACCGTACCCGTCGCATGGCCGTCGACTTCGCCGTACCTCTCATCACGAACGTCAAGGTCGCCAAGATACTCTTCGAGGCCCTTGTGCGAAGGCTCCCTCTTGACGTGTCGCCCATCGATTTCAAGACGTCCCATGAAACGTACACCCTCCCTGGCCTCGTCAACGTCTCCGCCTTCGTCCCCGAGCTCACCACGCCGCTGTCCACCGATTCCGTTGACGCCACCAAAGCGTCCATTAGCGGAGGTTTCTCGACTGCCGTCATCCTTCCCTTCGGTATCGCCGACGTTGTCTCCGAACAGGTCGCTTTCGAGCAGGCTCGCAACAACCTCGCGCACAATGCGTTCTGCAATTATGCTTTGAGCGTGACAGCCACGGCCGCCAATGTCGGCGCATTGGACGACGAGCTCCAGGCGGACGCGAAGTCCTTGTTCATTCCCGCGGATTTCACAGACATGGCTGGCCTCGCTGCCCACTTCTCCGCGTGGCCCTCGAACAAGCTCATCGTCACGAACGCAAAGGGCACCGCTCTGGCCCCGATTCTGCTTCTCGCTGGCCTGCACAACCGTCCCGTCCACGTCACGGATGTTCAGAACAAGGACGACCTGCTGTTGATCTCGCTCAGCAAGTCCAAGGCACTGAATGTCACCTGTGATGTCACAGTGTACTCGCTATTTTTCTCGCGCGAACAGTTCGACGGTGACGACTGCCTCCCTACTGCCGAAGACCAGAAGGCGCTCTGGAAGAGTCTCGAGACGATTGACGTCTTCTCGACTGGTACAATCCCGTATCGCATTGCCAAGGCCCTCGGAAAGGACGCTAGTGCATGGTCTGGCGTTGAGGAATCCCTACCACTCCTCTTGACCGCCGTGCATGCAGGCCAGTTGACACTGAAGGACATCCAAACTCGTCTGCACGACAACCCTGTGCGCATCTTCGGCCTTCCGGACCAAGCCCACACCCACGTCGAAGTTGTTGTCGGCGGCAGGTCCCGCGCATCCGGTTCTGCAGTACGCACAAGCAAGCCATGGTCGCCGGCAGACTCGCGCGTGCTCGACGGCACTATCCATCGTGTTCTAGTTCACGGTCAGACTGCATTCCTCGACGGCGTCCTCGCAGGTGTTCCTCTCGGCCGCGATGTCTCCAGTGCTCTCATAGTGCACCAGAAGACCGAGCGCTCCGGCTCGATTTCGGGACCTGCTCAGAGGCCTGACCTCGCGACTCTTGTTGCCAGCCCCTCCAGGCAGAACGAGCCCCTACCCCAGACAACGACTGTCCAGCCAGCGATCTTCGGCCCGCTCAATGCTCCGTCGAGCCTCCTGCCCCACCCTGCGTTCCACAGGAAGCACATCCTCTCGGTCAAGCAGTTCACGCACAAGGATGTTCACCACTTGTTTTCTCTCGCGCACGAGATGCAGCTACAGGTCGAGCGGAATGGCGTCCTCGATATCCTCAAGGGCAAGGTTCTTTGCACGATGTTCTACGAGCCTTCCACGCGCACGTCGTCTTCGTTTGATGCTGCCATGAAGCGCTGTGGAGGTGAAGTCGTCGCTGTCAACGCAGACACTTCGTCGGTACTCAAGGGCGAGACCCTCCCCGATACCATTCGTACTCTTGGATGTTACGCGGACGCCATCGTTATTCGTCATCCCGACGTCGGTAGCTCGCAGCTGGCCGCGAAGTACTCGCCTGTCCCCGTCATCAACGCCGGGGATGGTATTGGCGAACACCCAACGCAGGTGAGTTTGTTTTCACCTCTTCCTTGTCGTTTTGACCAACACAATTTATAGGCTTTGCTCGATGTGTATACCATTCGTTCCGAGCTCGGTACCGTCAACGGTCGCACAATCACCCTCCTTGGTGACCTGAAGAACGGCCGCACGGTCCACAGCCTCGTCACCCTCCTCTGCATGTACAGCGTTCGCCTCAACTTCGTCGCGCCGTCGTCACTGTCGATGCCTGCGACCGTTGTATCCGCCGCCCGTCGTGCTGGTGTACATGTGTACGAGTGCGAATCGCTCGAGGAGGTTCTCTCTGAGACGGACGTACTGTACGTTACACGCGTCCAGAAGGAGCGCTTCGCGAGCGAGGCCGAATGGCTATCAGTCAAGGATGCGTACCGCGTCGATCATGCGCTTCTCGCGCGCGCGAAGGAGGATATGATTGTCATGCACCCTCTGCCTAGGGTCAACGGTAAGCTCTCGGTTTCATCCGGGTTGCATTCTGTGCTAAATATATGCGCACAGAAATCGATCCTGAGGTCGATTTCGATTCCCGTCGTGCGGTCTACTTCCGCCAGATGCGATATGGTCTCTTCGTACGTCCTTCCTCATCTCTGTATCTTAATCGATCCTTACGGGCTTCCACCGTAGATCCGCATGGCTCTGTTAGCGAGCGTCATGGGCTGAACCATCGCCATCCAAAACTCTTCATAATTCCGCTTCCAAAAGTATCCTTCGCATACGCACTTTTCTTGATTAGACGAGCATTTCTATGGACTGACACTCAAGCATTCATGAACCACTTATACACCACTGTATCACGAGAGACCTACGATAAAGGCAAAACCAAATGTATGTTAGACAGTGCAAATCAAATTGTTGTTATACATGTTCCATTTGGGCATGGTTCGGGAACGTAGAAATACAGCGAGGTTGTCGATACAAGTACAATTTTCTGATATCAATCAGCGCGTTCATCCGCTATGCATCTCCAGACTTGAAGAAGCCTCTCATGTCCCATCCTTTCTGCTCCTGCCCCTCCCTCATCCACCCCAGACGGTCGGCAGTCAAACCAGCAGCACGGACGAAGATAGTACCGTCCAGTTTCTCGAGCCCTTCGAGGCCTGCATCCGCTCCGAGCGAAGCAAATGCACCGGGCGGCGTCCCACCATACACATCGGCAAAGTGCCAGAGCGAACGCTGCAGCTTGCACAGGTGCTCGTTCGGGTGGACGAGCGTCGTCTGCACGATTGGCAGCCACGGGTTCGGCGCAGCATGCGTCGGGAGAGTGTCCTTCGCTGCCTCAGGGGCAGCGTTCGGGGGCGTTGGCGCGCTCGTGACGTTGTCGTAGAATGCGCTGATGGGCAGCGCCACGCGGCCGCGGACGATGTAGAGCACCACGGAGAAGGCGAAGAAGGTGCGTAGGAGAGTTGCTGCGGAGGCTGGAGTCAGGGTGTTGAGTAGAGAGGTTGTCATCAGGGCAGCGGTGACGCCATGCATGCTATGATGACCCAGGAGAGACGTTAGACATCAAAGAGAAGATCAAAACAACCAAGAACGCTTACGCGAAAAAGTCGGCGCTGAAACGCTTGTACTCGTCGCCACTCTGGTCGCGGCCTGCCCATCCACCAACAGCGTACACAACAGTGTTCATCCACGCGACCTCCTCGAACTTGCGCTTGAGGACCTCCGGGTCCGGGCTCACCGTCTTCGTCCACTCAGTGATGTAGCCGACCAGCTTCGCGCCGCCTTGCTCGACGACGCATTCGAGGCTGCTCCCCTCTTGCGACGGGATCCCGAGGACGGACGGGCGGAAGGCAGGGTCCTTCGAGAGGCGACCGAGGATGGTGAGCGCATGGACGTCTTTGACGGGGCCGTCTGAGACGACGAGCGAGGACAGCGAGGACGTAATGCTGGAGACTGTGGAGTCTGACCAGCCAAACCACTCGGGAGTAAACAGCGTCTCAGCCTCGATTCGATGGACTGCCGCCTCTGCGATTCCTAGATGCAATTCGGTTAGAGCTAAGACACAATGCCTGCCGAGAAAGCGTACCTTCGGAGATCAAACCTGGCAAGTTGAACTCCGCACCATAGCCAGCGTGAATGAGCGGATGAAGGAAGCCGCCCATGAAACGGCTCAGCATGAGTGGGTTCCTGCCCTGCTTATCAGGGACGAGGTTAGCATCCTTGGAAAATACGTAGTCCTCGAGGACAGATCGGATGGCCCCAGTGCCCCGGGTAAGAAGCTGCTCGGAGAGGAAATTCACATATGCTTGGTAATATCTGGAAAGGAGGTCAAACTTTGCCTCTGATAGAGTTTGAAACGCAATGACCTTTCGTCTCCAAGGTACTCCTTCCAGTTGCTTTGGTCGATGACCAGCTTGGTTTCGGCACGAGCATGCTCTTCTGTCTCGGGAGACGGGAATGCGGGCCTCTGGTACGCGACGTGGGTCTCGTACGCGCCCTTCAAGAGCAGCGGGTTCGCCCCCATCGCATAAATGGCAAGAAGATGGTGGGTCGCATGGCTATAATGAGGTCTTAGAAAACTGCCACAGGCCTGAGGAGTGTAAACATACTTGTGAAAGCCTTTCTGGTTGAAGAAAATGTGCCAGCGCCGGTGGTTATCCTTGAGAAGCGCGAGCACTTCTTGCGTTGACTCGTGATTCCAGCCCGCTTGGCGCAGGGGCCCGGGGACGACGGGTGTTGTGTGTGTCGAGGGCGAACAGAAGAGTGCGTCGAGTTGTTTAGTGGTGGCGTCCATGGTCCTTTGGTAAGCAGAGGGCGGCTACTGGTCCGTGGAGTGCGTCAGGAGGTTATGTACTGTTCCCGCGGCGCCTGTAGCTTGATCACAGATCACGCCCCCAGCTGACATCTGCAGCGTGAACCCTCGCTAAAGCAAAAGCCGGTGGCCAACGCAAGCCCCTGCCGTCATGGAGCTCGAGCGGTGTACGTGGTCGAAGCCGGGGCGTTGCGACAGCCGCGGGTAGTGCGCCGAGTAAATAAGGCAACCGCCTTTGTTCACTGTGAGAGCCGGCGAATGGCTAGAACTGCGGCATTAACAGCGAGTGTATGGCGCGGTTCTGATCAAAGTTAGCTCGCAGAGGGCCTCCTGAGCGACCTACGCCAAGCTAAACTTGCAGGCGGTGACATCAGTCTAGTTCGCTCTGTGCTCGACATACCACTCACTGAGACGAAAATTTGACGAAAATGCATATCGAGCGATCTACAATACGCAAATCCAGGGGAAAAAGTGGAAGCTTACATACTAAGTCGAGCTGCCCCAAGTCGACCGTGTCTGTGATGACCCAACATCCGTACGGTATAGGTACACGTATACCGAACGCCGTGTAGACTTGTCGAGTGTTTCGAAGTCCAGGCTGACCAAGATTTGTTCCCATCTGACTCATATGAATGACGACGTTGTGCCAGTCACGAGATCTTGAGAGCTACAAAATATCACCGAAGTCAGGATAGAGAGCTATGTGTTGTAGGTAGATGGTGGACGTAACCAAAGAGTAAGCCAGACAGTCGAGATATTGAATCAAGACAGATGGAAGACCCATAATACCACCATTCCGCTTTGTACATAGTGACTGTACGCAAATACGTGTATTAGAGCTATTAGAGGGAGCGCAATAAGACCAGATCCAACCTACCTGAATTTCGGTAGCGACGACAAATAGACTCCTACGACCGCAGACGCGAGGTTGAGCTTTATGGCATAAAATATCGGGTTTAAGTCACTAGTAGATGTGGATAATTCCCCGCATCTCAATCAGAGGAGGACCAGGCCGCGAGTGTCGATAACGCCGAGAGCAAGAGACCATGAGAAGTCTCAGAGTGCGCCAACATGCCATATATAGACATTGTACGCATCAGCGGCAATCCCCGAGGAGATCTCCGTTTTACCCACGGACCGACCAGTGCATACACTCTTGTAGAGCAGTGACCGCAGCATGGCTTTCGTTGTCCACTTCTCATCGGACATCACTTCGAAATCAAGCCGTTAAGAGGCGCATGAGTATCTTTGAACCTCTGAAACGCACGTCTCGCTCCGGCTCATTCAAGACTTATCACGTCCGAGTTCCTCAATGCCTCTGGCCAGACTCACAGCCTCCTCATACTACTCCGGACGACAGCATTTGTTCTGGGATCTCTTGACGCATTCAATCATTGTCCGACGCTTGAAACACGTGTAAGCAGTAGCCACAGTTGCGTTTGTCCCATACACAGCTCATTCCGTTGTTCTACCCACAAGTATAAAAGACCGCCACTCTCCTAGAGTACCCTAAATCAACCTCTATCTGTCACCCATCCGTCCTCGCCATGCCAGAAAACGAACAAAATCCCCGCGATGTGCCCCTAGCTGATGCTGAAGACCCCAACATGCCTCCAGTCGAAGTCGAAGTTGCAGACATACCCCCAGCACCCGCCGACGTTCTCGAGAAAATATTGGACGCACTCGAGGACCATGCTGATACGACACAGTATGAAGAATATCTATCTCCTTATCCTTCCAGAGCTAACACCAAATGCTCACAGGAACATTCTAGAGGCTGTTCTGAATGTTAGACACATATTTGAACTTCCCTCTGGTGAGTGATATTACGATACTGCCTGTGCTTGGGGTCGTTGTTTCTGACACTGTCTGCTTGACAGTAATCCTCAGCATTCGAAATAATCCTTCAGTAAATACGACGCTCTACGTGGGTGAGTCTGTATTCCCATACCATGGTATGATACACTCATGTTGCGCCCAAAGCTGCCTGGCTGCTGAAGTCATACGATATATGGACCTCGCTTGAGCCTGGTGCTCCGCGTACCAGGTGGGGAGATAAAGTGGCAGAACTCCGCGAGTATGTACAGAGAAGGAACCCTGCGCATGTCGCTCCCAATTAGACGTTGTATGTATTCTGTTCCATCGCTGGAAGTTGAGAGATCAGTCACTAGACCTTTGTTCGTATCACTGCAGTGAACGTGATAGACTTACGCGATTTCTCTCTCCGTATACCCCGTCGACTAAGGCATAGTACGCTTACAATCGCATCCTTTTATCGTGTGTTTCACCTCGCCTTTGTCCACAGGCATGCATGGTAAACGTGGTAGCAGTGCCGGCAGGACACCGCCTACTTGACTGGTGCCCGAGTCGAGACTCAAGTTCCCAACCCCGCCTTGCTTGAGACAACCGGTCAATGGCTACTCCAGAGGACGAAACCGAGATGAATCCCGGCGTTGGAAAAACAAACGCAACGACTTACGGCTGCTTACCATACACTTTGCAAACCGACCTATGGCGCCACACCAGCTCTCGGGGTATCGGACATACGGATTCAGATAGCACGACGAATCGTGTGGCGCTTTGTTCGCGCCGGTCGCTCGGCCTGTGTGGATGAACAGGTATGTCCTCTGGGTACGGAATGTTCTGACTAGCGTAAAAAATCATGAATCGCCTTGGCGAGATTCGAAGATTCATCAGTGGCCGACGGCACTAACTGCAAACGTTCCAAGTACAAACCCCAAAATAGCAAAGGCCACAAGTAAATAGGCGATAAAGTAACAATTATGAATGCGAACAGTGATTCAAAGATGACCCGGGCTAGGCTTATCCCCAACACCTGTCAGTAGTGCTTATATGTGACGATGCGGTATTGAGGAGCTATAGATTTTAGCTCCACAGTAGAGAGAGCTGCGCCATTAGGTATACTGAGGAGAACGCATGAATATTCCGAAGCATAGGCCACAAAGCATCCAAACTCACTGTCCCCTGAAGTGGCGTTCGAAGTTGCTGTTCTGGATGGCGGAGTAGCCGCACAAGCTACAGGTGATAGGCTTCTCGGACAAATGACTGTCTTGGTGACGCCGGTAATCCCAATGTTTTTTCCACGTCGAGTTACAGTATTTGCAGACATAAGATCGACTCGCGGGTCGTTTCGTTTTGTGTGTGGCCTCTACGACGGCCTTGCGAGGCAGAGTGAGCGGCCAGGACCTGTCTGCCACGACGAAGCGCACTCACAGACTGGGCTCCCCGCCTGCGCGGGCGCGTTGTTTTGCGCGGAGTAGGTTTCTTCCACACCGAAATACCGTTCTCCTTGCCTGCGGAAAGCGCTTTTGCAGCCTTCTCTGCGGCGGCTCGCACAGGTCTCCCCGAAATGAAGTATGTCTCTTCGTCCGGGTTGGTGTTCGTGGTGCAAAGGATGTGGTCTGAAGGGCCTATATGACTCTCGAGAATGCTGATGGGTTCGTTTTCAGCATCTGCCGCGATGGCAGAGGCGTCGAACTTTGCGTGAGGTGAAGAGAGTTGTAATGTGGACTCGAGCGCGGGCGGCGCAACCAAAACAATCGCGGTCGCGTCGAGGGAGGAGGGCGTAGAAGGGCCTGAAGCGCAGTCATTGATAACTGCGGCAGCGCTTGCTAGGATGTCGAGTGGAGACGGCGCGTGCACATCCATTTTGTAGTACGCAGCGGCTACATGGGTGAGGTAGGTGGGAATGTCCATGGTTTCGACGCGTTTCTGGTGGAGGCGGGATGGGAGGGTTGTGTGCAGTAGAGCGGCGCACTTTTCTGCGGCGTGAAGAGTACCAGTGGTTGTGAGAGCAGGCGCAGTCATGGGCAAGTTATATGGCCACGAACAACGGCGCCTAATCGGGTTCGACGGTGGTCCACCCCATCCTCTCCCTTGAAGACAACCGTGTCCGCACATCGGGACCGCGCGCAAAAACCGCCGTCTCCCTTCCCCCCATCATAGCGGCAACTACAGTGCGCACCACAGGCGAACGTTGATGGCCACCTGCCCGCTTCCAATCCCGCCCCCCGCCTTGCGATGATGCTTTCCATATGGGGTAGCCAAAGCGGAAGACGTCGAGACTTGGGCGGTCCGCGAGTGCGAGGCCGCTAATCAGTCACGTTTCAAAACGCAGAGAGCCCGCCTACGGACCACTGCGTAACCGTTGCGTAAAAGCGGGTAGCGAGACCGGCGGAAGCGTGCCGAAGCGCGAGCGGACGAGGCACCAAGGCGCAGGAAGAAAATTAGACAATATCCAAATGGGACGCACAACGTTTCCACGCTTTCTGCCTACGCTTCTACTCCCCCTCCTCGCTTCAATCATCCCCTCATTCCCGCTAACGCGATGTGTTGCTTGACCTTGCCGAGAGCGACGCGCGTCGTATCGAAGGACTTCGAGGGCTGACTTGAGTGGACGCCGGTGTGGGCAGGGCGGGAGCGAGTGGACGAAGCGGTGAACTGATGAGTGGCCTGCGCTTGACTTTCTTTTGTTATGCTCCCATCGTGCCCACCAACCCCGCCACTCCGCAAGGCCGCCGACTCAGCCTCGAGAACAACGAGCGCGTGCACAATTGCGCCAAGAAACCGGCGAATCACGCATCGGAATCGCTCGGGTGCGGTCTTTGGGCATGGAAGTGCACCATCAATCCGCCCCATTTCTGAGACATTCTGCCGGAAACGGTTAGTATGTGCAAAAACTGAGTTGATTTCGCTCTCACGCCTGCCTTTCCCGCATGGTGCAGCGCGGACTAGAGAGCACCATACGACGTGGCGATATTGTGTGAACGAAAGTTCAACGCTACCAAATCAAAAACACGAGGCTTCGCGGGACTGCTGCCGGAGCGGCGAGATTTCGATAGTGGACCCAGCGGGGAGGGTGAATCCATGTTCCGCGCATTACGAGTCGAAGCGTCGGTCTGTGCGGTCCGTCACGTTGCCGAGTTTTCGGATTGTTTACGTGACCTGCGCGGATGTTCTGGTGTCGAGAAGATTCTGTTGGGATTCCGCGAGGGTCGAGATAAGATCATGTTGTGGCAGCTATGAGAGAGGTCTGTCGAGGCAGATGAGCATCCGTCTGCTGTTTGGGCCAAATTACCTTGCACTCACCTTATAATGCCTTGCATGTCCGTTCCAACATCTACCCTTCGACAGGCAGGGATGTTTTGGTCGGTTATTCCCAACAAAGGGCCTTGATAACGCGTCATATCCCCACAAAATATCGAGAGGACCTCGAATCATTGCAAGGAACAACTTGAAGTGGCTGAACGCTAAATGCGTTATACGATTTGGGAGGGAAGCAGAGGGAGGGCGGTGGTCATCGCCGAAGCCTTCGATAGTACGACGGCGTCACTGTTATGAAGGAACTCTCCTGACCTTATGTGGGTACACTTGTCTGAAAAATCGGTTCAAACGCTTACAGTCGGCACTTTTGGACGCTCGTGTCAGCGTTCGCGTGGGGAATGAATTCGAAGGGCTTACCACATGAGGGTAATGTGTTGGTCACTTGTCTTAATCGTAAGCTTGAACCTGCGTATGGAAGCCATTCACTGCGAAAGGAGGCAAGCCGTTCGAATCCCAGGATTGTAAAGCTGAGGCTGTAATCAATCCAGGGGCCGATTGCAACATCTCCGTTGAGAAAAAGCTAAACGGTAGTCAAACCGAGCCTTGTATCCGAGTATACAGTTGCCGTTTTACACGACCTGTTGAGGGGCTGTCGAGACTCGAGAGGTGTAGCTCTGGGCGGCTGTTTGCACCATGACGCCCATTTCGGCAGATTGCGGCGATTGATGGGACTCGTGAACCGAACCAGTGCTTGAACAGTACTCACCATGACCGTGACCGAGTTCCTCGAGTTGGCGTCCGCAAACGACCTGTGGACTGCTAGGAAACCCACACTTGGCGCCAAAACAACGTACTCGGTGCTATAATTGATGACATGCGTCAATTCACGCAGTTCCCTTCAGCGGGTGAGTCGGTAAGTCGCCCGTCAACAAGATATCCAATATCCAAATCCCTGCGTCTTGTTTTTATCGTGTTGCACGCTAGCTGACGCTGTATAAGGTTTCCAGATGGTTACATCGAAGAGCAGACGCGCGGTTAGTGATCTCATCATCATCCCCACTACCTACGCCTCACGTCGAAATCCCCAGGTACGTATATTTCGTTTTACCGTATGATTCTAGAGTGTTGATTCAGAAACTATGACAGTAATACAACATGGCTACCAGTCGCCCACTCAGAATCGTCGTCTATCACTCCCCACTCTTCCGCGCTCACTGGGGAATCATCGTTCCCAATTCTGCGAACGAGGGGTCCCTCTATACGAAGATCCACGTCACGGGAAGCCTCGCGGAAGGCTTCGTGCACGAATTCCAGCGCACTTACGATTTGGACACCACCGGCCGAACGAATAGCGCGTTCGACCTCGGTACGGTCGACGAAGACGCCGTGGCGACGTTCCCCGGCGTTGACGTCGGACCAGAAGACATGATCACTCCGACGAATAGGCTCGAGCAGATCGCTCTGACTGTGCCTGCTCCAGGCCCCAGCTTACGTTCCGCAACTAGCGTTGGTGGGAAGGTCGGTCTTTCATTTCACGTAATTGACGTTGCGCTGACGCGTTGGTATGAAATGCAGACGAAACCGATAGAAATCAAAGATTGCCAGTACTGGCTGAAGCAGTATGTCGCCGCGCTGGTGAACGAGGGCCTACTAGGACCAACCGCGAATGACGAGCTTGCAAAGGTTCCTGCGCACTGACATCAATTTGAGAATGATACCGCGGGCTATTAAATGACATGGTTAGCCACGTATCGCCTTTTGACAAATAAAAACTGTACTCTGATGTATAGAGAGGGAAGAAGGGCCTAATAATTGTTTGCATCGCGACGAATAAATACTGAGCACAGAGAGGTTCGAACTGAGAGCTTCCGTGACTTTCTCACGGCTCGGGACGCGTCTGAATTGCGTCGGCCGCTCTGCAAACCGCGTTTTGATCCCGACCATGCCAGCCTCGACGAAGCGTCGAGGGATGCATAAATATCACCCACTGCTGTAACCTTCCTCTTTTCCTTGCACCACCATGTTCATGTCTTCTCCTCCCTCGCTTTCTAGCACACGGTTTCAAGTCAGCCATCAGCCACTTTCGACACCACACCTGAGACGGTCGACCTCCTAGTAGTTTGCCCTTGTTCTAGGCGCAGCTTGGCTGATCTCAGGATCTTCGTCTTCAGCGTGGATTTCGCTTTCTGGCTTTGCTTGCAATCTCTGGACTACAGGCGTACGGGAAAGAACTTGCCAACAGTTGTCTGTCGACTCGGTACGTGATTCTGCTCTCCAGCGAACATGGCGGCTGAGCGGAATCATAGGTGACCACAGCTCTGAAGGTCACTGTCGACTGGTGGTACCGACAACCACGTTTATCGTGCTCTAGCACGTTTCTTGCCATAGAGCGACCGGTAAGACCTTGAGGTTGGCATTCGCTTCGGATTCTTTCAAGAACTGGTCGCCGTGGACACCCCGGTTTTCCCGTCTGGTTCATTCGCTTCGAATACTCGTCTGGCCCGCGTTGGCTCTCTGGGTGTCTCTCAGGCGACTTGCACTGTCATACGAACGAAGTTGCGCTTGTCACCCTCGGCGCGCTTCGCTCATTCTGAGGCTCCATTGTTGTCTTCGCATTTAACCCCAGAGGTGGCTAGCTCCTTTGGTCATCTGGCATCTTCGTCGTCTGTCAAGGGACTTCGTCGTGCACCTGGGGTTGCGACTCTTGTTATGCTCTCAACACTCGCTCTCAACACCTGCTTTCAACACCCACTCTTCGCTCTCGACTCGCTGTCCTCTAGCCCTCGTCATGCTCTCGCAACCACCACCACATCCGCAGTACATGCTCTTACCAACCACCGCGCTCTCGTCTTCCATCACGCTCTCGCTATCCATACACCCTCAATCTGTCCTCACCCGTCCACACCTCCCGCATAATTCGCCTAGCAGCCTGATCATCTGCATGGTCTCCTCCTCACTTCAAACCACAATATCTCCTCTCCTTCTTCCATACTACTCTTGCCGCCTTCCCCTACTTCCACCCGTCATTCTCCCTCCATTCAACAATCTCCCGAGTCCCTTCCACCACAAACTCACACACCTCACAACTCCCTCTTCCGGCTCCCTTGGGGTGGGAATAAGCTTGACGTCTGGAAGACCTGATGTCGCCCGCGTTCGCATACCACTGCGTTCTGCACAAAGCTTGATCCCAGCCTTGGCTGAGGCCGAAGCGGAGCACGACGTCCGGAACACCCAATGTCATTTGCGCTCCGAATTCTTGTTTCCTCTCGCCTTCTGTCTCTTGTACAGTCTTCGTAGTTCGGAAATGATTATAAGAACCCTGTCTGATGCCTTGGAACGTGACGGTCGCGGGGCGGACGCAGCCTGTTGCGACTTTTCGGTGAGAAAATATGGTTGAGCGTACAGGTGAACAATAATCGTGCATGTTCTCCGATAGTAAAAGTGAAGAGCGTGTCAGGGAATGCAGAGAAGTAAATTGCGGTTAAATTGGGCAATGGATATGTCGTGTTATGTACAGTCAAAAGTCGAAGTAATCACCGACCACTGAACCTCTTTGAGCCTCCTCCTGTAGTGTCCGCGCGTCCTTCAATGCCCACTCCATGCCATCGACCCCTTTATCCCGCTTAATCACTTCCCTTACAATTCTGTGAGGTGCTTACCGTCTTTACGGGCTAGCGACGCACCCGGTCGCTCTGATCCCGCTCGGGTTGTTGTTCGTGGAATCATAGCAGGTGTTGAGGGTATTGGGTCGGTCGAATCCCGCAGTGAGGAGCGGCCGAAAGTGTACTGGCGTACGGGGCGACGACAGCGACGTGAAGCGTACGTTTGGCGGAGAGATTGGACGGTGTGAAGGCGGGGTCGTGGTCACGTATTCGGGGCGCGGGCTGTTGGGCCGCAGGCGAAGACGTGCGAAGACGGTGAGGGTGATAAACCGAAGCGTACCTACGCGGACAGCGAAAGCGAGGCCGAAATTTTGACGCAGTGGGACCATTTGCCAGGTCATGCCGTGGAGGAGTAGTCCCATAGGGTAGGAGCAGCTTGGCGGCCAGGGCGACTAGGTGTAGTCCTAGAGAGCGGACGAGGAGGGACAGGCGTCGATGTCGGCCGGATTATTGAGGTGAGCGGGCAGTGGTGGCGATGACTGGGTCTGCGGGCTAGATAATAATGGAGTGCGAGTGCGTGCGATGAGGACAAGGTAGGAGAAATTTGGGCAGTAGGCCAGAGAGATGCCTGGAGGTCTGCATGGCGGAGACAGGAGGGGAGGAGGACGTGGTGGTGGTGGTGGTGGTGGTGGTGGTAAAAGAGTGCCTGATTCGGGCGGTGATGGGTTGGTTGGGGCGACCTGGCTGTGGGCATATCGGGCGCATCCGCGCTTTGCTTTCTCCCCGTCGTCGTTGCGCTTACGACGCTGACACAGCTGCAAAACCATCGCTAGTTCTGGGTCTTCTTTCTCGTTCACTTGAACCTGGACCAAACTCTGCTTGCCACTTTCATTGCCTGATAAACCTCACCCTGTCTCAGGCCCTTTTTGTGCTTCTTCAGGGGAAACATCTCATCGAAGAGAGCTGCCCAGCTGATGATGCACAAAAGGGCCTGTATTAGGCGTGAGGAACAGGAAAGAATTCGTAGTCAGTCCTCATTAATGTGTGTGTTCTCGACGCAAATGTCTCACAGTCAATCTCGAGTTGCTGGTAAGCCCGTTCGCATCGTCTTCACTTGTTGGCGCGAAAAATTATGGCGGTGCTTGCATTGACGTTCAGAATGATAGTAGTTCATACGGCAATTTTTGCCCGCAGGTGGGTTCCAATCAACATCTGTGGAAACCATTGACGCAGATACTGGTCGATTTACGGTTGGTCAAACTGCACAATTGAAGGTGCGACCTCATACGCTCACCAGTAATATAGCTCATGAACGACAGATAGCGACCATTCTCTCGTTTCACCGAGGGACCTGCCACCAGGACAGCGGTGATACCAACGCACTCTATGTTTCTGGTAGTCGCGATGTACCTGGAAAATTCTAGGTGAGTCCCCGTTCACCAGCGAAGCTTTTATGGTGCTCTTACAGACATGTTACGTATAGGCTGATGCTTTTCTTTTGATTACTTCTCCTGAGCCAAGGCAATACATCAGTGGAAGCAAAGGAAAACACGCCTTTCAGTCCCACTTCGAGACGAAAGACTCACCCTACTGTCCGTTATGCGATACGCCAAACTATATCTGCCTTCCGACTTATATCCCTTGCAAGAACACGTCGCTTGAGGTCCATGTTTCCCCGTAGCGGCCTGAGCGCCCGAACATGGTCCACCGCACAACCAAGCACACTGGAGGAGCTAATCCGACGACCATAAGAACCTTCTATGCGCGGGAGTGCTCCTAAAGTATACCCTGGAGTCCTTTTCCCGACGCAACCTATTGTGAGTCTGTCGCTGCGAGTGGCACAATCAACTTCAACCTGTGAATGCTGAAACGAACATAGCAGACGTACTTCTTCGTGAGCCCTACGAGACAGCGACAAGGCACTCGATCGGTTGTACTTCACTGTGATGCACAGACTAGTGCTTCTGTGTCGCCCATGTTCGTCCTTGGGCGCGTCTGCAGGGGTTTCGTCTGCAGGAGTCAGTCGCCCCTACCGAGGGCGATAGCGGTCACACATGACTATTTTCGGCGTTGAAGACAAAGAAGATTTGCGGGATGCCAAATAGCAGCCTCCAGGAGAGCAAGACTCCACATAGGATATGTGGGAGGACGAGAGAATACACGGGCGGCTCCTCATAGAGCGGTATGTCTTATCCGCTCCAAAATCCGTTCTAAATATTTCCCAACCACCTCTCCTCATCGTTTCAGCTCTGCGTAACCGCTTCTCCGTCTTGGGCATCGTTGCCTCTCGAAACACTGCGCGCAGGCTCGTGGAATGACAGTAGGCGGTCGAATTCCAGCACGGTCCCCACGTCGCCCGCGGTTAACCAACACGAGACCGTGCCGTCGCATCAGCGAATATCTGCCGCCATCGAATTTGGTCACCTTGTTCAACACGCGCGGCTGGGGTGCATTCTCTCCTTGCCTCTTACCTTCACCTCACTCATTCGCCCCGTTTCGCTTCCCTCCCTCCCTCTCCCTCCCATCCTCCTATCCGCCAGCAGGCTCTGCAACTGCACAGTGAGTACTCCAACGCTACGGCTGAATCCTTGCTGACCGTATCGTGTTCATCGCTCTCGCCACACCGCCGCTTCGCTGTCACTCGAACATCTCCACAACCCAGCACCCCTGCCTAAAGATTCTCATCTTCTGTTAATCATGCCCGTCTCGGATTCCGACGCACATTCGATCTTCATCATCTCTAAGATGTGGCCGACCCCGCCTGGAGGCATCAGGCCGAAGACCCTCTCCCTTGAGTACGTCGTCCGATCCTCAATTACTCACCCTCGTTAACGCTATTGGCAGGGAATGTTGTAACTTTGACATAGAAAGTTACAAAAACAAGCGCAAGGGCTCCGCAACGAAGACCGCCCAGTGCGGCAGCAACTCATCTGCACAGAAAGCTGCTGACCTCGCGTCGTCGACCTCTGACGCGGCTACCGCTACCAGGCAGTAGCTCGGTCGACGCACCTGGCTTCCTAGCCTGTGAGTACCGCTTTTTACCTCGGTTCAATCAAGTTCTAACGTTCGTCCAGGCCTTCCGGCAATTATACCCAAACGCCGTCACTGAAAACATCGTTCTGCTGTCTTGTTTTCATCTTGCTCTCCTTGCTGTTGTCTTACCGTTCTGAAATTCGCTCTGATGTTGTTCGTTGAGAAAATGTAGTTGGAAAAGCCCTCCTTACAGAATACACGAATTGTTTGGGGATGAACTGTGGAGTATCGCGGGATGATGGATCGGCGGCAAGCACGATCGACAATGTCGAATGCATAACACCGAGCGCCGCCGTCCAGGGCCTCGCGTTTCCTATGCTACGGAACATTGATGCGAGCGCAGAGAACGTCTCAAACTGAGGAATTGGGCGGACCATTTCCCTGACTAAAATAACTATGTACGGCGTACTGTAACACTGTCGGCCGGACAGTGATCACTGGTAGCGTGGGCACACGAGAACTTGTGTGGACCACGCTATATTGCCAAGGGGGACGAGGCGAGGTACGACGAGTACAGGAGGTGACGGTAAACTAGAGAGAGACGAGACGGGAGCCAGAGCGAATACAACAGAGCGAGGCGGGGACCAATCAGAGAAGCTTATGTAACATATGGAAGTGGTAACTCGCGTGGAGCGGGTTACACGTACGGCGGGAATCGACCCGACGTCGGCAAGGAATTCCCACGACATAGACGCGCTCGCCAGGGAGTCGCGACGCGTTAACTGCGTTTTAGTCCTGACCATATCACTCAGCATCGACGAAGCCTTGAGACACATAACTATTCCTCACATTTGCCGCACCTCTCTTCCTCTCGTACCACCATGTTCCTCTGTGCCCCTCCTCCCGCACGTTCTAGCTCACAGCCTCGTGCCAGTCGTCATCAACGCCATATCGAAGTATTCGACTCCCGAGCCTCTTCCTGCTCTTAGTACTGTAATATGGTCCCAAAATCTTTGTATTCGACTTGAATTTTAGCCTCTAACGTCGTCCGCGACTTCTAGGCTACGAGTGTAAGGAAAGGACTTCATCAATGGCTGTCTGTCGACTCGGACTCAGTACGTGTTACCATTCTCTACTCGTGCGCCCGTGAGAATTCCCCTATAGTAGCTACGGGAATTTCCTGTGTTTTACAGTTACCGAAGACTCAGAAAGTCAACGAGTCCATCTGCTGAATATGATATACTACACCGTACTACGAGACTCAGAGGTTGAAATCCCACACATTCGTATCTGACATAGAAGGGCTCATTGAGACAGCGTCATTCTCATCGAACTCCCGTTTATGCCTTCAGGATATTCCGGTCAGTGCATCGTCAATGAGACGTGAATATGATACTCACTTGGCTAACATGTGACGCCTCACTACGCGAACAGGCATTAGCTGCTGGAGGCTAAGCCATTGGCAGAAGCCGTCGATGTTCTGGAGAGCCAAAGACGCGATGGCGACGCATATCCTGCAGCGTCCGAACAATTCACTCTCGTCCTCCGAAACATCACCCGCGTTGTTTGGTGCAACGTATGTTTCGTCCGTTCGCAACAGTTGGAGGAAACTGCTCCCTTCGAAGTCGTGGTCGTTGAAATAGTCGTATTCGTCGGTGTCCTTGCATGCGCGCCGGTTCTCTCTGAGCACGCCCATGATCATCTGACAGTGTGACTGCTCTTGATGTATATGGTTTATCTTAACAATACGTTAGCGTGGTACAACGATGGGATGGATGCGTGGGACGAACCAAACCCGAAAAGCTCGCTGGTTGAGCGAAGTCTGTCTTATGGCAAAGACAGACAACCCTTCCGTCGACTTCCGCGTAAGGCGTATCCTCAGGGAGTCCAACTGACTTTAATACTGCCCTTGCGATCTCTACAGCCACGGGTTCCGGTTCGTATAGAGCTTTTTCTAGGCCATCGAATATGCTTCCACGGACATACACTCCTCGTAACTCGCGGAGCAGCTCTTTGAAGCTGAAAACATCGGGTATGGTGCCCTCGGTGAGATAGAAACTACTGCGGTATCTGGACGCGACATCATGCGGGTTGGCGAAGAGTGATGTCGCGTTGTAAAGGATGTCCTCCGAAGAACCGTCGCCGGTATCGCCGTTCGATGCTTCCCCGCTTTTAGAGGTCGCCAGTCGAAGGGCCTTGACCATCTCCAATCGTGTCGAGGTCCTGTACTGTTGCATGATCGGTAACACAATCTCGTCGAACCGCCGCTGGTCGATCTCGGTTTGCAAATTGTCTTCATTTACCATAGCGGCAACTTGGGGCAACGACCGCAGCTCGGGAAACAATGGGTAAGGCCCATCGTCAACAGCCATGCCTTGTATCCATTCGGTGTACCTGCGGCGCAGTTCTCCCTGTCGCTGGATTTTTTGAAGCATCAACAACGTAGCAGACCGCGAGACCTTGCAGTCCTCAATAGCCTCCACGAGCTTTCCCTTTATGGTCTTCCAAACTGACGGAACATGGTCAGAGAGCGTCTACAGATCTCACTAGAACATACCGCGTTCGGTGAGCTCTCTAGGTTGCTCGACTATCGAATTCCAGGCGTCTGTCCCCATGCAATCCTCATCCGACAGTGTGGGAAAGTCGTTCTCGACATAGCCCAGAGAGACTAATCTCTCCTTGATACTGCGGATGGCTCAGGGAATGGGATGCGGCTGAATACGAGGGAAAGCGCACCTCGCCACGCGCCTTTGCTGTACTTCATCAAGTTGCTTCGCACTGATGCGCCGACATTCGACGGTCCATGCAGTGATGGCTTGCGCGTGCTGAAAGGCCTCGTGAATATCTGCAACTACAGATGATGATCCCGCTCACCTTCGCAACGGAGGCGACATACTCGCGGCGTCGGGCGACAAACTCGTCGAGGGCTTCTTTGTCGTTTTCATTCCGTGACAGCTCTTTGTACCGGCTAACAACGTCCTCGAACTCGGTCACGTAGCACAGGCTTACCGCCCGCGTCACAGCGAGTGTCTCGCCTTCGACAGCTTTGAAGCGGCGTTCGTGTGCGAAGCAGAGGAGTAAGATGACACACGCACCATCAGCGGCCATCGGCAGAAGACTCAGGACGAGATCGGGAGGGTTGTGGTGCCTCTTCAGGAGAGCTCGGCCTTCCTGCAAGCTGCGTCGTTGAGGGTCAGCGTCAAGTCTAGAACGACGGGTGACCATGGGCTCAACTTCGTTTTCGCGCATGCTGCGCAAAACCGGAAACCGAGAGCACAGTCAACTTTGGATGCTCTGCCGGCGCCACAAGCCTTGAACACGAGCCCCGTCAAATTGGCGATCCCAGTCGCACACAATATGGTGTATACCCACGGAGCAATTGTTTTCAAATAGCAGGGCAGCAAAGCAGGGCTCGCTCATCCCTGGGAGAGGCTCGGGAGCCGGTAGCACATCGGCGTTCTTCCGCGCTGCGATCCACAGTGACCGCGCGGACTTGCTCATGAACGTTGTCCTGAAGTGCTTTGAGACGCGGCATAGATGTAACAGGTCCACCGGGCTCAGATGTGTTATAATCTGTTCGATGTATAACGCCAATACGAAAGTAGCACGTACAACTCACCTCGAAGAAGATGTCGAGCGTGATGCTCATGAGCGCAGCCAGCTTGCCCGCGTTTCTACTCTGTGCGGCCTGCTTGCCTTTGCCCTTGTTCGACTGGGATGTTTTCGCGGCACTTCCATGCTGAAATACGCGCGACTTTGCACTGATCTTGGGCCTCTTTGCAGGGCGAAGGTCGTCCATGTTGTGGCAGCGAGTAAGACCCTAATACCGGCCAAATCGGGAAACAGCGCCCGACGCAGTCGCTAGCGCCCAGCGTCGGGATTTCCAAAAACGGCTGCCCATCCTTCGTTCACAACCTCGTCCCACCCAAAGCCATGGACCAGCCCCTTGCAATGAAGAAGCCCAGGATAAGTGAAAAGTCCCGCATATTCAAGAAACGTGAGCCTGCGGGTTCCTCGAAAACGAAGGACAAAGGCAAGCAAGCCGTACGAAGCAGGAATACGGGCAAGCTGGCCACTCTTATGGACATCACACTCGACGTGTTCTTCGAGGTATAATTACTACGTGGTCGCGTGTCTTTGTGTCGCTCATACTATGATAGATTGTGACGCACCTACGCCCCATAGACTTGCTTCAGCTTTGCCGCGTTTCGAAGCACTTCAGAACAACCTTCATGAGCAAGTCTGCACGAACACTGTGGGTCGCCGCAAGGAAGAACGCCGATGTTCTTCCCGTTCCAGATCCTCTTCCAGGAATGAGCGAACCACACTTCGCTGCATTTCTGTTCGAGAACAATTGCTCTGTGAGTGCTAGTATTCATCCCCCGCCAATGCTTATTGCTGACAAAATTGCAGGCGTGCGGTGCGGGGAGGACAGCCCGGGTTAAGACGGATTTTGCGATTGGATTCCGTTTTTGCGCTGCATGTAGGAAGGCCAAGTTGAGCGTGTCTCTTATCATCGCACCTCGCAAGCTGACACGGCGCTGTTCAGTATGAAGCCTGGCTATGTCCTTCTCCGCGATACGAAAGACACTTCGTGTTATCTTACTCAACTGCTTCCGACAACGTTGGACTGTGAGTAACGCGTCTCTTGAACACTCATTCTCTGGTGACTAACTATACAAAGCCTACGAGGACTCGGAAGAGGATTCAGAGGAGGAGACGATGAGCCTCACCCCTGAGCTTCAGAGGCTGGGAGGCTATTACTATATTCCAGAATTTGAAGCAGTCGAGGAACAGTACTGCGCGCTCGAGGGCCAGGAAGCTATTGACGAGTTCACGAAAAGGCGTACTGAGCATGTCGCCTCCGTCGCTAAGGTGAGCACGGTAACCAGGGCGAATTCAGTACTAACTTTATCACAGGCTGCCCGGGTCATTTCAAAATGGGAAGATGATTGTAGAGCAGTACATGCGCAGGCGGAGAATACACTACGGGACAAGCGGATGGACAGGTAACGGCTTTGCTTCACATCTTCGAGTGAATTCTGACTTGTGGCTAGTATAAGGGAGAAGTTATATTTCCTGGGTTATACTCAGGAAGATCTCCCTGGGGAAGCGGACTGGAGGTGGACTATGGAATCTGAGTGGAATCGCATTGTCCGCCAACCCAAAGAACTCACTCCACGCAGTACGTCGTCGCCTTTCGCGTAAATCTGTTTATTCACGTAGTTGCGATAGTTTGGGGTAACATTGAAGGCAAACTACGAAAGGCGCTCGAGGATCTCAAGCAAGCAAGGGTGACCCGCGCGGCTGACCAAAGAAAATTCGAGCGCGAAACCCAGCTTCGCCAACTGTATATCCAATGGCTTCAGATCACCGATCCCAAGGACGGACCATATCCAACTATCGAGGAGTTTTTGCTTCTACCAGAGGTACTAAGTATACGTGACGGAAATACGCCTCAGTTCGTCATTGACCAAGACCTATTCGACGATGTCATCGGCCCCGCGATTCACCTATTCACAGCGTCGCTGCGCACCGCCGTGGCCAAGGCGCTTCGCGTGGAGCTCTGTGGCGGCGACGAAGAAGATACGGACGAGGATTCCGACGACATCCTCTACTACGCCACTTCCCTTTTCACGAGTCCTAACCTCTCAATGTTCAACTTTCGCGCAAGCGAGCTCATCAGCTTCGACGAGCTGTTACTCAAATTGCCTCAACACAGCCGCGGCGTGGCCGGTACCCGATCTCGTATCAAGGACGCGTACTGCGGGCCTGAACGCGTCTTCAAGATAGGTACTGCAAGGGCGATATTGAAGGTGCTGGGTCTGCCGGGGAGCACGCCGTATGATGAAGTCACCGGCAAAGTCGTGTGCCTCTGTGGCAAACCGGGCTTCATTCAGCCGACTAGCTTCGCCGATTTGGTAGATTTTTGCGCTACATTTTCAACGCTGAAGTCTCATGCGTCGCATCCACAGGTGATGCACGTCGTGGGCGAACGTAATCATTGTCGAAAGATGAACAACATTATCGCCGTAGCGAAGAGCAAAGGAAGCAACTCGCGCACGACTCAGTACGACTACATCGACGACCACGACCCACAGAGTGACAAATGCTGTTTCAAGTTGCTAGCGGAGGGCGAAGAGTTCTCGCCAGTACTTCCGGAACCTGAAGACACCGACGAGCCGATGTCTGAAGACGCGTCGGAGGACGGCGATGTCGTGCTGAAGTATTGCAAGATATGCGAAGATTTCACAGGTCACGGAGCCTATGGCTACTCGCGAGTGGCGATGTCTATGGGCGAACTCAAATGGCATGTGGAGACCAAGTGAGCCTTTCGATTATCGATCGAGAGCGAGTGCTGATCGCTACTACTGCACAGACACCTTAAGGAGTTCCACCACGAGGACGATGTCCACGAGATTCGCCTAACGGTAAGGGTGGGATAACTATCGATGACATAGTACCGTTTTCCTTGTTCGCGCAACTACAGTTTTATTCTATTAGGCTGAAATTAATGGTCGAGCTCCTCGACGTTCAGGGAGAGTCTAAGGTGCACCATTGAAGACGCGCCTATACCGTGGCGTTACCATCACCAGCCCAGTGTTGAAGATATTGCGTCCGCTTTGTTCAAGCCCCTCCTCTACAGCCTTTTCACGCTTGGCATTCAACTGTGCGGTAAAGCCTCACCGTCAAGGAGCAGATATTCAAAATATTACGCCCCTCGTGACAGACTGCAAAAGATCTAGAACATGACCATCTTGGTCTGAGTGGATTGTGGAGGGTATTAAACAATAAATATACAGCAGATTAGACACATCGTGTTGGGCGTATTCGTACTTCCTGTGTAACGCGTTCCCTTTCGTCAATGAGGTTTAACCATGCAAGGTCTATGCGGTCTTGGTCTTCCCTGACCAGCCCGCGTTCTCCGCGATCTTCTCAGCCTCAACACCCTCACGCTCCGCCTCCTCGTTGAGCTTGATCTCCATCCGCGCGTACTCCTCGGGGGTCAAGCCGGCCTTCTTCGCGGCGTTGAGACGCGCGCGGTAAGCCCGGTACTTGGTGTCGGTGCCGAAGATGTGGTCGCACCAGCGGAAGGACGTCGAGAAGTTGTTGACGAAAGCCATGTGGTGGAAATCGTGGTGCTCGGCGCCGGACCAGAAGGGCACGATGTGCTGCAGCGACCACGGGAAGTCGTAGCCGGAGTGCGAGTCGATGGCCTGGAAGAGACGGAGGGTGATCCAGATGTAGACGGTGAAGATGTGCAGGTCATGGCGGAACATGCAGTAGAGGATGGGTCCGAGGATCGTGCCGGTGCCGAGGATGAAGACCTCCGCTGGGTGAGCGTACTCTGCGGCGAGACCGAATGGCGCAGGGTACTGGTGGTGAATCTTGTGGATGTGCTTGTACAAGGGGCCCCAGTGGAGAGCCTGGTGCGCTGTGGAAAGCGTGAGTACGAATTTGATGATAGGTAGTAAGTCGCGCTCACCGAAGTAATGGAACATATCCTCAAAGCAGAAGAAGAAAAACACCTGCGGGGCGATGGCAGACCAGGCCGGGAAAGGAACCTGCCAAGTCGACATGCCAAAGAACTCTGCCATGGGGTGGAAAAGCCAGATCTGCAAATTTGTCAATAGACGCGGAAACTAACATGCTTAGTTACGCACAACCGGGAGTTCGACCGTGAAGTGGCTGAAGAGCACTTGCTTCGTGCAGGCCCACTGCTCAGCAATAGTCGGGATCTTGTTTGGCTGCAGCTTCCACTTGCGGAAGTACGGCGTAGCGTCGATGATAATCCAGGGAATAGCGCGTCCGAAGTACACGACCTGTAACGCGTCTCAGAACCAGGAACCAGAGCAGACAAGTTTCAACTCACCTCGTGAAGCAAGAAACTCATGAGACCCGTCGCCAACACGGGGTTACCCAACCAGATGTACCACGAGGCCCATTGCAGCTCGAGCCAGCTAAGCTTGGTGAAGTCGGTGTTGGCGTAGAGCAGACTGGCGTCGCCGTAAAGCGTGGTGGTCGTGTTTGACATCGTGCGCCGAGACCGTACCGGCTGGGAAGGCGAGCTTGGTCGTGGAGATGGTGGTTGAGAGGCAACCTGGCGAGCTGGGAATCAACGACCTGCGTTTATATAACGAATTTTGAATGGTGGTACGATGTAGGGCGCTTGTCGGGGCAGGTCAGATTTTCGCCATCAGCGGATTTGACTAACAACTCTCCCCCCGACCACCACCTCTGGACTCTGCCAGAGTCGCCGAGGCGCAGCTCCCGCCCATCCTCGCCGCCCTGTCGTACGGTTTTCGCCCCTCGCGCAACGCCCAGCTCGCAAAGTCTCCTCACGGTCTGCAAGGCGAGTCCGACTCCTCGACATCTCGTCCCCTCCGTCTGTCTCGTGTGCTGCGTGTTCGCTGTGGTCGGTGCTCGCGTCGTGCTCTCTGCTGCCCGTGTCCACTCAGGATGGAGGAATTATGGCCGACTTGACCCGACCCAATTGGACTGCGCTTGTTTGCCTCGGACGATCGCTGATCTGCGCTTTTCGCCTGCCAGTCCGCCCCGCCATGCGCCATCTCCCCACCGAGATCCTCGACCTCATCCTCGAGCAGACGACACGCCCGACGCTGTGCGAGGTGCTGCGCGCGAGCCGTTTTCTTCACACGCTGGTCCTCCGGACCCTCTACGAGGCCCCGCGTGACGGGCCCTGCGACTCCTGGCCCGCTCTCTCCACCAGACAGCAGATAGTCCTTCTTCGTACTCTCGCACGGAACCAGGCTCACCACGGGCTCCCGAAACCGAATACGCACGTCCGTTTTCTCAGGCTCGACTTCGCCGACCATGCAGTGTCGCCAAACCTTGTACGCCTTATCCATCGCGCCCTGCGCACGACGCCCAACCTGCGCGAACTCGACATACAGTTCTCCGCGTTCGATAACTACCACAAATTCTCCTGGTGTCTCACGGGCTGCACCTTCAAGCTTCACAAGTTCAAAACCTCGATCAACTATGACCAAAAGCTCGTCGACTTCCTCGCGACCCAGCCGTTCATCAAGGAGCTCTCCCTCAACGGGTTGCTCGAGGACCCTATGCCGTGTCTCCCTCCGAATGCCCTCCCTCGATTGCAGACACTTCGCAACGCCCATGTGGACCCGAATGCCATCGCGCAGTTTATCGTCGGGCGTCCTGTCGAGGCGGCGTCGCTCACATTGCCATCGGATAACTGGCAAAAGACGCTCGACGCACTCACGTCCGGGAGTGCGCCCTTGCAGCGCGTCACCCTTCTCTGCCTCGATTCCGTCTGTGCCGACACGCTTGTCGCGGAGTTGGCCGGACGGCTCCCCAACCTACTCGCGTTCCACGCAGTGTTCTTTCTATCTCTCATGCCCCACGTAAGTCCCGCCTGATACTACGCTATCAGTGCCATGTCTAACGCTTAACCCAGGAAAAGCTCATTACTCTCGCCAGTGACTTTGCGTCATTCCGCCGCCTTCGCTACGTGACGCTCATGGGTCCGGATTCGAGGACGGTCGAGGACGAACGCAAAATCGTCGCAGCGTGGTCGGACGCGTGTCCGACGCTGACGACCATCATCCTGCCTTTGGGGCAGGTATGGCACAAGCGGATCGACGGGAAGTGGCATTGTTTCGACGATACCTGACACTTCAGTGGGTGACTTTCGGGATCGGCGACACTCGTGTATTTGTTTCCCTGTATTGCGATACTCATGGACAACTGTGTAGCTCTAGGCTCCCTATAGACAATTTCCCCATAGACGATTTTACTCGCCGATATAGACACTGTTTCCGACGGACGAACTCAAACTTACTGTCGCGACGCGAAATTTAGGCTTCAGCGTGCAGGCCGAGCAGCCGAATTCGTCCTGCTATCCTTCGACCTCCCTGCATGCGGTGAGAGATTCCAGGGCGTGCATGTGTGACCTTGGCATCCGAGAGGTCTGGAGGCGCGAAGGTTGGGTGCCTTGTCGGGCCTGCCGGACCGCTCATACTTCCTCGTCTTCCTGCGCTTTCGGATTATGTCGTAAGGTTTCTTCTAAACCAGCATCGTCGGCCGGTGTCCACCGGGGCTTCAATTTAAGTTATAGCCTGGTGGCATATATAGACACATCTGCGATTTTACAAACACGGCGAGCTCTACATAGTAAAGGCTCGAATAAATGGAAGACACAAAATCGGACATGAAGATAGTAACAGAGAAAGGGCAAAAGCATAGAGAGCGTGATAGCAGGGGGCATGATGGCGAAGGGAGAGTGCAAACCAGTGCACGTCTCATAAACACAGAAAAGGCGAATGAAACATCATAAGAACGCATACAGTCATAAAAGTCGTATACATCGACGCAGTATAGTCTTGACCCGTATTTAGGACTGAAGTTTGTTTGCACGTTGGGGCCCGAAGCGGAGGACGAGTTTTCCTCGGGCATTGACACCCGTCCTGACCGTCCGACTCGGCGTCACTGGAGAATCGGACGCCACCTTGACCCTCTTCGCCCGCGGGCTTTTTTGCTCTGCGTCGGAACCAGACCATTTTCTCTTGACACCGGAGGGCCGCGACGATCTAGAGGAGAATTGCGTCGACGACGCGCTAGACACCTCTACGTCGCGGCTCATGGATTGCGCGAACAATTCAAGGGCGGCTTGAGCTTGGTCCAGCTTCTCCTTCAACATCCTCGCGTTGCGATCGGCCACAACACCAGGATCTTGCACGCGGCCCTCTTCCCTCCTTGCTTTCACCACAACAGATGGCTTGACCTCGGGCAACAGCGGTTCAAGGTCTTCGGGCATCGAGTGCAAGCTGAACCACCGCAGGGATGTCACAGACGACTCGCATAGCTTCAGGTCAACGGCCCGCGGCGACCGAGCACGTGTGCAGACGTGAGGTTCAGGGAGGATGAACGGTCCCAGTGGCGTCATTGGTGGTGGCGTTGGGATTGGCGAGGAGGTGCCGGCGGTGGAGAGGGCGTAGGGGGTGGAGGGGGCGTAGGGTGTGCATGGCGTCGAGATGGTAGGATGCGTCGGCGTGCGAGGCGTCTTTGGGGGTGCAGTTGGAATTGGCGAGGCGTAGGGGGTGCGTGGCCCGACTGACGGCCAGAGGGTTGGATGGGTCGGCGTGCGAGGTGACGGGCATAGGGACGCCACTCGCGGGAGCAAGTCCAGGTCTTTTGGCGAGTCTGGTTCTGAGACAGATCTGTGTTCCCCGCTCGTTGGGAGACGCGATAGAGGTTCGACCGTGTTCTTGACCGCCGAGCATACGGCCGTGAGCGCGTCGAAAGGAGTGTGTACATCGCCTTTGGCTATGCCAACGCGTCAGCACAAAGAAGGTAGAAATTCTACGATATAAATCACTTACAATCACCCAGAAATACCTCGCAGTTCCCAGAAGAAAGGTCTTGTGTCGTGTCAGACATCTGTGTTGACGGAAGATGTCGAGTACAAGTCTTGCTGGTCGTGAGTTTCGTCGAGATAGAAGGCGAGCTCATCGGATTGTGGCCTGCCACCCTTAAATACGTCAGGTCCGCGGCCACCTCCCTTTCATAATTTCCCTCCTGGACCGGACGGCTGTCTGGAAAGCTAGAAAGATCGCTGGGCGCGGGACGCGACCGCATGGGCAGCAGGATCAAGCCAGTTATGGCAGGAGGGGCGGAGGGAAATGACCTCTAACGCGTACAAAAGTTGTAGGACGTCGCAACACGTGAAGAAAGCATGGACCGCCACAAGCTATTAGGACAAAATGAAGCTCGTTAGACCGTTGTCAGAGCTGTAACTTGGATTGTACCTGACAATCGAGCTCGAGCGGACACATGGAGTTGGCGCATTTTTGTCTCTATGTCGCAAAATGAACTCCTAGGGCGCAACGGATTACAGTGGGCACTTTTTGTCCAGCTTGGTGGGTTGGAAAATCAGACAAAGATTAAGTTTCCTAATCAGGAATGCGTGGCAACAGCCGATGGATATGTCTAGCGCCTCAAATCCGACATATCTTGCGTCGCGGCTAGCAGCCCCACCTGACGGGTCCGCGCTCCGTAAATGAACATACGCTTCGAATTGTCGGAAAGGGTCTAAGCCATAGTGTCTGCGTCACGATTCGCTTCATCCAGTCAGATTTGATTTCGGCATCTGGCGAGACGCTGCCTTGGAACCGACCAAGGGTTGAGGGATCCTAGGATGCTTGGATTATGCGGAGCCTTTGGTGATCCTAAGAACAATCTTGTACTAGGACCCCCACTTCGTACCCACCGTAGCTCCAACGGTACCCACCTCACCCACCTCGCCACTCCTCGTAGCGCTTTACTCCAACATATAGTCGAGACCTTCTGGGCTGTCGAGTCGTACAAGACTTTCCGAGATCCCTGAATTGTTGTGTATTTATGAGCATCTAAACCATGGGGTACGTCCGTACGTTTCCAGTGGGTACCCAAGACTAACGCAAACGGCGCAGAGCGATATTTTCGTGTATAGGTGGTGAGCCCGACATCAACGCGATGCGCCTGCCTCTTCTTCGAGTATTGAAGCGGTATACGAAGATATATTTCTGTGCCTCGGAGACGCCATCGTCATCGCCTTCGAGTGCATCGCCGGCGCGATCGAGTGCGTCTTCCTGGGTGAGCGCCGCCACCGTTTTTATCTATCGCGATACTTCAAATTGGCGGCTCATCCTGCGTCCGTAGCGATATTCGGGGCCATCGCAGTTGTGTGTGCTTGCTTGTGCGGGATCCTTTGTTGCGTCTAGCCCCGGACTCCAGGCACGCGCCGTCTGGAGTCCCTGTGATCGAAGCGCATACGACCTCCCGTTGTCGTAGCGAATGTGGAACAACGCCTGCTTTTATAGTTACATACCTAACAGTCATAATCATCACGGACCTATGAATCTGGCTCTCCGAGAGCGTGATGTTCCCCTGAAGCCTGGCGGATACGTCAGCGGGCCGATGGGTATGGATTTATTCTATTAGCAACTCACGAGCGTGATTGGGATGGTGAGCGGACCGCGTACCGCGTCTCCAAATGAGTAGGTTCGATATCCGATAGAGCGTGAGCGGCACGGGTTTGTGACAGAGTTTGTCCGACAGTCGTCGAAAAATAGCCAAACCCAATTCCACAATACTGGAATGCAATAGCACATAACATACCCATCATCAGACGCCGAACCTCCTCGGTCAAAAATGGCATATTCGGGAAACATCTGTTTCCGCGACGCCACAAAGCCAATGATGTCACGTCTGGACCGCAACGATCGAGAACCCGCCCGCGAGGCAGTATGGATAGACCTCTGCTATACGTGCACGCACCCGAGCTCGGGCTCACGATGAGCAGCATCGCATCTGGGGACGCCCAATCACGGCCGCGCGTCAGTCGTCGGGAGATCGAAGCGTACAAAACAAACCTTGCACGTGCGCAAAGGTCTACCCCGGGCAACGAGAGGCGGTGCGCGGCAGGCGAAGATTGACTAGCGTGCGCGACGCGTTCACGTTGGCCCACGGGAAACGGAGCGCGGTGCCTCGAAACAGGGACGGGTAGTAACGATAGCCGACGGACAGCTGGGGGGTTGGATTGGAGGGCGGATTGGGTTTGAAGGCGCACCCCGTTAGTCTTAGACTCTTAGAACGGACGGGTGGCGTTCAATTCGGAATATATCAGTGGAGTGCACCCGCTGGTAGTTCGGGAGCTGTCGTCGGGTGACATACGGACTTGTGTCTGGGCCTTGGGCTTAGCCAAGCCAGCGTGCAGGGCCGTCGGCGCCGATTGAGTCGTAGTGTCTCGGACGATCTTCGAGGGCTGCAACTGGGGTTCCGCGGGAAAGAGTTAGCCGCTGACACTGTAGCATCGCGGAATATCAGCAATACAGCAGATGCGAGCGTTCAACGGGAGACAGCACGCGCGTCGCGCACCAACCTCGCAGTCAGGGCGACGCCAAAGACACGTCGGGCGCGGCAGGCTGTTACATAAAGGCGTGAGCGGATGCATCGATGAGAGTGGAATTGCAGTTACTGGTAAGGAACATGCTAGCTATCATGGGGAAAGCTCCCGCAAACGCACCGGGATGCATGGAAGACTTCAAAGGCCGCAGCAAGATCCAGATTCTTTGCAATGGCCCATATCTGTCAAGCCATCGCTGATAGGCTTGTAATGTCGGCGCGACCGCGTGCACGGGCGGTGAGCGTTACTGGTATGTTGGACGAGGCATGGTGTCAAGGCTCGGAGGATGTGGAATGCGTCGAACGGAATCATGGCCACCAGCGTCGGGCGTCGGGATAGCATTACTGAGCCGCGCGGCCTCGGCGAGCGCGAGTGAATGTCACCTCGATATGGGTGTGTTGATCAGCAAGGTCATAAAACGGGCGTTGAGTTCAGATGACGGCCGCGCGGAGAAGTTGCGAAGTGGGCAAATTAATTGGCGATGCTGTGTTTAGCCTCTTGCGTTGAAGCCGTCACAATAGGCAGGTGCGGTCTCGTGGAGCGCGGCCTCCATTCTATCGCAGCGGAGGGTGGCCGGCGAAGACCTGTGACGGAGTCGTGGGTTCAAAGAGAGGGTGAGAACGGCGAGCGTTCCGGTCGGACTGGAGGAGCACAGTGCTTCCGCGGGCTTCGCGCGCCCGCGCCGTCACTTAGAACGCGATCCGGATTGGGAAGACTACGAACAAGAGTGAGCGAAGACAGCGTCGTGGTGAGCTGTCGCACGCACCGGGATACGGACGGGCGCAGACCAACTCCGCGAGCCCGTCGCGGCCTGACAATCGACGGGGGATCTCCGAGAGCAGGCACGCCCGACATATGTGTTTCGTCCAGCCCTCGCTAGCGCGTTTCTCCTGGCTGATGCATGGAAGCCAGAAGCAACGACAGCGAGGTCGTTTAGCCGCGTGTTACAGCGCAAAGAGCCTCTAAAGGGCTTGTGGTACGCATCTTTGTCACCTCTGCATCCCTCCGCCCCCCTCCCGAAACCGCGGCCACCGACGATGGACCACCCCCACGCCAGCACCTCACGCGACGGCGACCTCTCCCCGGGACCCGCCGTCAACGTTCACCCCGGTACCCCACAGCAGCCCCTCGAGGAAGCTGCGGTTCACCCACACGCCGCTGGAGTACCGCTGCCAGCCAGTCGCCCACGTTCACGTTCGCCTTCGCCGTCACCACGCCCCCTGCACGTCCATATGCCCGTCCCAGAGCTCGGTTCCGCCCAGGACGCACCGCTGCACGCGTCGATTCCTCGAACGTCGAGTCCACGCCCACTGGCGCCCTCGCCGTCGGGGTCGCTCGGGGGCGTGCCAAGGATATCCGACGCGCCGCCAGCTGCACGGCAACCGCCTCGGCAACCATCAGAACCTCAAGCTGGTCCCTCGACTTATCTGGGGCCGACGCCGCCGCCCAAGCCCAGCTCGCCATACTCCACGCAGTCCGCGCAAATCGGCTCCGCCCGCCATGTGTCGGGGCGACGACAACGCTCGAACTCGCCGGCGGACGACCCCCAGTCGCGGCCGCTCTCGATGCACACGCCACGCGAGGAGCGATCGGCGTACATCATGAACGGCCCGTACCCGTCCACCATGGCTTCGCCCGTCGTGCCTCAAGTTCCGCAGCGTGCGCTCAGCTTCGCGGAGCCCAACAGTCGACCGACGCGACGGCCGTCGGGGCAGTCGAACGGTCCGGGTATGGCGGGGTGGAATGGGTATGGGAACGGAGTCGGAGGTGGAAGCGGGAGTATAGGCCCGAATTCGTATCGGCCTCATACTCTGGAGCTCGGGGATGTTCCTGTGGTCAGGGAGGAGGATGCTCCCATGAGCGGCCGCCCACCGAATCCTCGCCACTTTTCGGCGTATAGCTCGTCAGTGTCAACGGTGAGTGCTTCCCTTCGCATTTTGGACACGTACAGAATCGTTCCTCGTATATCAACCCTACACCGTTCGGGTCCTATTCTTTCGGCCTACATCAGCGGTTTTCTGCCGTGCCTCGAGGGGTCCTCGCATTTCGACGCGCATATAGCCCTTTCACGTGCGGGAATAGGGGAAGGGATGAGGGGAAGAGGGAAAACGCGTACAACACGCTGCATTTCCTCCTCGTTTTGTATCCCCGTTGACGTGCGGAATGGGCACCGGACCGACCGTGGTCCGCCACCACCATCATCACCCTTTTGGGGTCGAGCATTGCCTATTCAAGCGAAGACTGATGCGCTTTTCCCCTGTCGCAGGGCGCAGCAAAAAATATCACGGAACGCCTTGAGCCCACTCTGTCACACGCAAAGCGCGAGCTGCAGGCTGCGATCCTTCGAGGTACGTGTCGTTCTGGGATTATTACACAACAAAAGTTAACAATAGGCGCAGCTCGCGTCACGGGCTGGACACTCAACATCGCAATCGCCATGCAGATTCTCCTCGGCGCGCTCACAACAGGCATCGCCGCCGCGACGACCGGCCGCGCCACATCCATCGCCACCTCGGTCCTCGGCGGCATGAGCACCCTCGCGGCGTCGTACCTCGCCAAGGCGCGCGGGTCGGGCGAACCGGAGGCGTCGACGGCGCTGAAGAAAGACCTGGAGCACTACGTGCGCGAGGTCGAGGCGTTCACGCTCGATCACGGGCACATCACTGGCCCCTCCGAGTTCGACGCGCGCGTGCAGAGCTATCGCAACCAGTTCGAGGAGATCATGGGCCGCGAGCCGAGCGGCTTTGAGAAGACCATTCGCGACAAGTTCCACAGCACCACTCCGTGACAAGTCTCAGATGCTATTTGCTATCATTCGTTCCGCTCGTTACTTTATTCTGCATGTACATGCTCTACTTACTTTCTTCGGTTTGTCCCGCGTTCTCTCGATTTGTCCTCGGATTTTGTCCAGCATCGTCTCTCCTTGTCTTGCACATGTCGCAGGTTTTCTCTCTCATCGCACGTATGGGTATACCCGCATAAGAACACGTTTGTATTGTAGGGTAGCCTTAGTAGTAGTACTGGCATGCATCATAAAAACGCTTAATGTCAGCTGAGTGTCGGATGTCTCAAATTTGCGACTGGATGCGTTCAACCTACACAAGCTAGCACTGGCAAGCCGTGATGCAGGCTTCGCGCAGGAGCGTATTCAGTACGACAATTCTGAATCCACCGTATTTTTTTGCATACATTCAGAGCCATAAACACGCGCTTCAAACCGTACTGCAGTGTGGTCAAACTATCGAATCGAACCTGAGAATGTTTTGCGGGAGGCGTCTGCTCGGCGTTTGCCGACACGAACATCACGACGCGCTCCGCATTTGGCAAGTTCATTTCTGCACCCACCACGCGCTGGCCTGGACAAAGGTTCCCTTCCCGACGCACGGCTTCATATCGGCCATATCTGCCATATAGGCGGTCCCGCTATCCCCGCCTCCTTGTATTTCTTCATCAGACATGTCCAAGTCACATCTCCGACGGCGGGTCTAACCATGCCAGCCTCATTTCCATCCAAATAGCTGCTGCGGTCCGCGCGTTCTTCACGTGTTCGCGACGCGCCATCTGCCATTGTGAATACGCCAAACAGGTCCATGCTCTGCGGTTCGTTGCCATATCGGGCCCCATTGTCGTCGCGTTCGAACTCAGCCCGCGCACAGCCATCTTTCCAACTATCCCAACGGTCGTCCCCAATTGGGGCGGGAAATTTTGAACAGGGACTGGCCAAGCCCCGCCGGCCGCCCCCTGCCTGGCGTATTTAAGCGCGACGCGTCTCGAAGGAGGAGCGCTACTTTCTTCAAGTTTACGACATTCACGACTGCCACTCGATACCAGCCGACATGCCAATGCACGACACGACGCGTCAACAGCCTTCCGGACGTAACAGCGACTCGACCCCACGGGGAGATTGTAAGCCACCTTGCCTGCCGCCACTCGTTCTGTACTGACGCGTTGACGCGTTGTTCTAGCCGATAACAAGTTGTGGAACCCCTTCTACGCACTCTCTGCAATCTGTGCGACAGAAAGAAACGCGTTCGAACGCCGCTCGCCTCTTCCAGACTCGTCATCGCGTCCGCCGCTGCCCGCAAGACACCGTGTTGCTCCTCAATTGGAGATGCCGCCAGATAGCCTGGACTTGTTATCCCACGTGGCGTGTCTGTGCCCTCCCGACGCCTCGCCGCACACCCCAACGCATCTCACCGTCCCGGATCGAGTCCATCCATGCACTCCAGACGTCCTCTCCACTGCCTCATCGCCGATGGGAAGCCCAGCTCCGCGAACGCCATCGCCCCGCCCAGGCGCATACGAAGCTCACATCGCACGAGGCACCTCGTCGCCGAAGAAACCAGCGCTGATCATTGACGCGTTGAAGAATCCGCGAATGACGAAGTCTCTACCATGTATTGGCAAGAACCAGCTGCTCTCGCCTATAGCGCTGCGAAGACCGTCGCGGTTCCCCAAGCTCACACTGGACGCTGTGGCGGAGGCGAAGCGGAAGGTCGTCCGCAAGGAAGATATCACGCCGGATTCCGATGCTGAGGCTGTGCTTAACGCGAGGAAGGTGAAGCTGAACGAGGTCAAGGCTGAGCTCGAGTCGTGGCAACAATCTCGGCTTTCAATGTCAGCGTCGCATCCCGTCCCTGGACCTGTACGCACCTCTGGTATCAAGAGGAAAAGGCAACCTAATCCCATCTGGGAGCTGACGAGTCGGCGCGTGAAGCCTAGGAACGAGCTTCGTCCTCCTTTGGCCGCTAAAGTGACCGACAACGGAAGCACAATGGAGGAACCCAAGATGCCGCTCGATCCGCCCATCAATACGGACCTCGTGTTCAAATTCTACACAGGCCCTAAGGCCGTATCGGACGCATGACCTTGGTGCGGCTTTCATGGACGACATAACCGTACCGGCTCAGAAGGACCTTTGTGATATTATGTTCTACTTGGACACTTGATTCGCCCGTTATGTATCTACGGGGGGTACGCTGATTTGTGTCCTTTCCTTTGTCATGCTTTCCCCTTCTTAATCTCACCACGCTCCTTATGACTTCATCTCGCGGTATGCTCGCTATATGCGCTTGTATTCTCGACAGGACGATCATTATGTTTTGCAATTTTACCGCGCAGAGCTCTTCGCATCGACCCCGTTGGTCTCACACAGAAACTTAGGGCGCAAACCTCATGCTTAGGACTCAAACAAAATGCGGATTGTCACAAGGACGTGTACACCGGACCACTACGTATGACGAAGATGAACTAGTAGCCGGAGATGCGTCTACTGAGAAATCAAAGTGATCGCCGCGCGAGATGAGACTGGGCCTCCTCGTCCGGAACAGAAAACGTATCCTTTATCAAGACCCACAACCTCGACGCCACAAGTCCAAAGCCGATCCCAAGCACGTACAGCAGCACAGCTACGTTGGTTGCGTCAATTAAATGGACATCGTTGAATATATCCGACTCACCATTCAGAGTCGAAACCGAGGCCGCAGTCAGCTGTCCGTGGTCGACAACGTAATCTACGAGGGAAACATTAGGTTTCGATGCGTGAATGTAAGGTGAGATAAATACTTACCCCTAGCCAGAATGGCGCATGTGCACACGAATAGGTAGCCCGAGATGATGCAGACTGCCTCGAACTCCCTGTTGAGTTGAATGGTAAAGCTGCGAACAGAGATTAATTCGTGGGCAGGTGTACTTTCGTTATGAATGGACGTACCGGGGGCGGATGGCCGTTGGTGGAGCGGCCGGGGGATAAGTAAAAGGATCCATGGGTGACCCCGAGAAATGAAGAAGAAAGGTGGTGTCGAGAACTGTGGGCAGAGACGCATTTTATTGCGAGCTCAGCGAGCATTTATTCGTTAGGGGGTCCCGCAGGGCGTTCGCGCGGAACAAACAAGTACAAAGAGAAACACTTGGCGCCCGTGCAGTCTCGCGAAAGCCAACAGAGCGTAAATACGCCAGAACTCGAGCACAACCTATCCAATGGTCTCCAAATCGATAATTCATGATGCAGTACGCTATAGCTTTCTTTCGATACTATGAAATCTACAATTGACGAGGGTAGGGCTGCTAGGCTTGCGGTTGTGCCAACCTCGGTGGCCCAAGGCCACCTCGCACAACATTTCACATCTGGGATTACTTCCCTTCATGGCATGGTATCTCTGGCAATCAGCAGCGAGAATTCGACACGACTCTTTCGCTTTGCGAGCACCCGGCGCGTGCCGCGGGAATATATTATGTCTTGCTGAGACTCTTGGCGGTGGAGGACAAAAGAGGCCGTGGTCGGAAAGGTCTGCCACATGTGCGACGAACGCGAATGAAATACACGCGGTCGCATTCTTGCAGAGCGGGGGCCACGTTTATTGAGAAGGGTACCATTCGATGTGAACATGCCTCCAGTAACGTCTCATACCCTCGAAAGAGTTGGCTGAACAGCAGAGCTGAGAACATCGGGGGTCGTGATGAATGGGTGAGTTGGCGACGCGACGTGCAGCTTCCCTAGCGTTTGGCACTTAGAACATAGGATGCCGTGCAACCCGGGCGAGTCTCAGACCTGGTAACCAAGGACCCGGTATTCGGCCACTAGCGTGCATTCATCTAGACCCGTTTGATGGTGTTCACATTATCCAGGACCGTGACGACGGTCCATTGATGTCCGCGCCTGGACGTCTAACCGCACGGTTCGAGACGGTTCAACCACAATAGCGAGTGTAGTTTGGGGTGAGACTGATCTAGGCCCTCTTGCTTAGCCTTGAAGTTCAAAAGTTGGAAGGGCGGTGCTCGTTCCTTGCGGTTTTTATGGTCCGCATAACCGTACCGTCTCATAAGGACCCTTGTGATTTTATGGTCTCCCAGGATATTTGATTCGCCCGTTATGCATCTATGAGGGTGCACCGATTTGTGGCCTTTCCATCGTTATGCTTCTTTCCCCAATCACATCACGCTCCTTATGACTTCATCTCGCGCAATGCTCGCTATATGCGCTTGTATTCTCGTCAGGGCAATCATTATTTCTGCAATTTCACCACATACAGCTCTTCGCATTGACCCCGTTGGTCTCACACAGGGAATTAGAGCGCAAACCTCATGCTTAGGACTCAAACAAAATGCGGATTGACACAAGGGCGTGTACACCGGCCCACTACGCATGACGAGGATGAACTGATGGGTTCAGAATGAAGATGCGCCCCTCGAGAACTCGTCGCGATCGTTGCGCGAGACGAGAGTACTGAGCTTCCTCATCAGAAATAGAGAACGTATCGTCCGTCAAGACCCTGATCCTCGCCACCAGGAGTCCTAAACCAATCCCGAACACGTAGAACAGCACACCTACGTCGGTCGCGTCAATCGCAGAACATTTCCAAAAAGTGTTCTGACTCACAAATCCAATACACGAACGTCTCCGGAGTCAATAGTTCGTGCTCGACAATGTGATCTGCAGAGGAAACATCAGGTCTCCATGCATGAATTAGAGAAGAAATTTATACTTACTCATAACCAGAAAGGCGCATGCGCCCACAAATAGGTAGAGTAAGAAGAGGCAGATCACCTCGACATCATTAGCAGAAAGGCAAGAGCTGAAAATAGAGATTAATTCGTGGGCAGGTATACTCTCGTTGCGAATGGACGTACCGGCGGGCGGCCGCTGTTGGTGCGGCCGGGGAGGGAGCAAAAGGATTCATGGGTGACCCGAGAAACGAAGAAGAAAGGTGGTGGCGAGAATTGTGGGCAGGACTGTGTTTTATATGTCTTTCTGAGACTTTCCAGCTTGGCGGTGGAGGACAAAAGAGGCTGTGCCTGCCACATATTCGATGTTGAACGCGAATGAAATACACGCGGCCGCATTGTTGCAGGGCTGTGGTCACGTTTATTGGGAGAGGTAGCGACATCCGGAGGACATGTTCGATTCAAACATGCGGCTGGTGACGCGGTGACGCCTCATACCTTTGAAGGAGTTGGCTGAACAGCGGAGTTGACTCGTAGGCGTGATGAATGGGTGAGTTGGCGACGCATCGTTCAGCTCCAGCTTGCCTAGTATTCGACACTCTCCCTCCGACAACGTATCATGCCGTGCAATTCGGACGAGTATCAGCCGTGGTATCCAAGAACCCGGTATCTGGTCACTAGCGTGCATCCATCTAGACTCGTTTGATAGCGTTCATATTGTACAGGACCGTGACGACGGCCCCTTGACATTCGAACTTGGACGTCCGACCGGACGGTTTGAGACGGTTCGACTATAATAGTGAGTGTAGTTTGGGGCGAGGTTGATGGCAGTCGTTGCCGGCTGTCGCACGACGCAGGAGGCGAGGTAGAGAAACGAGCGCCGGCGCCAGTATCCACACGCACCCGGCGGCCACTCCGGACAATCAGCGTGTACACGGTTCATTCTCTCCGCCTATCTCAAAATCAAGACTCATATGCTTGCACTCGACGATAGACACAAATCAACACATAAATATAATCATCCAGAATACAGCACGGAAAATCCTATCCCCATAAATACGTCCCAAGGTATGTCTTCAATTATGCACATGACGACAAGTTTACTTGCCCCATCTCTTCGGCACCGCCTTGGACTGCTTGGGTGTCCCCTGTGTGTGCGCCGGTGCCAGGTAGGCGAAATAGAGCCAGGTACACAACGAGAGGGTTGTGATGAGCGTTGTGACCCACGTCAGAAAGATTGCTAGGATTATATATTCGACTAAATTTCCGTGAGTAAATCATCAGGAGAGTGTGTGGCCACAGATACTCACTGCGTATGGCTGACATGGCCTTGTTGATGTCGATCGACTTGAGGGCGTAGCTGAGGATCATCGAATCTGGGCAAATAACGCAGAGTCAGTTTCATGAGTCCAGAATGGGATGAGAAGATACGAACATTTGTCGACCATATTGATGGATGTGAGAAGGATGGTTGAGTAGTGGGTTGGTGAGTCAAAATCGAGCATGAGACGTCCATATATATACGCCGTCAGAGTGAGTGGCCTAATGCCATGCTGCTTCGTTGTGTGTTTACATGAAACCCACGAGGAGAAACACGTGCCCGCGAGGCGTTGTGGCGGTGCCGAAAGATTTAGTCTCCAGGAACTAGGGACAGGGAGAGCAAATTAAGATAGTATTGGATAGTGCGTCTGTATGAAATAAACGTGTTTGCGAGCCCGTTTAATCTAAACGGTAATTGAACATGCTCTGACTATGCTCACGTCGAACCCAGGTGGCCAGAACCTCCCGAACTTCACTTCTAGATTTAATTCCATGACAATGAGGGCAAAGCAAAGACGACGAGAAGAGGTCGCCTCGGAAGAGAGAAATATGGACATCCTGGCTGTGTTCGAGGTCGAGTGGCACGAACATAGATATTCAAGGAAGCCCTCTTTCAAACTGGGGATGAATTGCGCCCCCCACGTCAAACGATATATGCCAAACGAAAGATAAATGAATTCAATATTGCCAGTACACCCTGTGGCTATGTGTTGCGATCTCTGACGACTACCTTGGAGCGGCCGTCATGGCAGAGAACGCAACTACGGTGGCCCTCTCTTCATTCTCCGCGTTTGCGCAGTTTCTTGTCCAGGAGTACAAGGCCGGCGAAGACGAACAACATCGCTGCTTAAATTATGAGCCTCAAGGATTATACCAAAGGCGATTTAGATGCTGCTTACACGTCGCGCTCCTCGCAGTGCATAAGAATGTACCAGGGTAGTATATGGCTCCGAAGATCAAGATGACAGCGCAGACTGGTAGGTTGCCTGTCAATTGCAGTATCTTGTAACCTTTAAAAGCAACTCACATAGGACAGGAAAATAAGCCCGTTTCAATCTGTTTTGGGAAGGACGGACCGTCAAAATCCTACTCGTCTGGATATTGGGGAGAGTAGTTACATATCACGCGCATGCACGCCTGCGTCGTCTGAAGATTTGCTAGAGGTTGGGCCTCGATCCATTGCAGAGCGGATATTGAAGATGAAAGTGGGAGGAAGGGTGACGATGCGTCCCCCCTGCGCGACCTTATATACCGTCTCGGCCTATTGTGGTGGGTCGGTGTGTCGGTTCTTCAATTCGCCTCGTGCACGATCGGGTGGACGACATGAGGAAGAGCACGCTAAACGTTTTGTACCATGAGCATATGAGTCCTGCGCAGCTTGCTTAATTGTTCCGGACAGGGCTGAGGCCACAGGCCGCTTGCCCCATCATCGGTAGAGGCAACATCTCGTCCGGGCTGACGCGTTCTTTTCTCCAGAGACAGCACTTTTGAAGGAAACGGTCCATTATTACGTGAAAACCCTGCTAAAGCCTATAGCAGGACGAACGTACCAATTATAGGGGTCATTATCGGCCGGTGGAGGTTCAACGCCTCAAATTCTGAACCAAATCGAACCGAACGTCTCTCCGCCAGCATCGGCGGTATTCAATCTGTTTGGAATGTAGAAGTAAAAGATGTTAATCCAGATACTAAGGGGGAATACCATGAAATCAGCAGTGGTTTCCCGTCTACGTGGTGGGTGTTGAAGAATGCGCCTTGCGCGTCCAGACCTGGTCCAGTACTTCCTCATTGGGACATCTTGTCGGTCTATCAAATGATGCGCCCTTTGCCGTTTCAGGTCGCCTGCGGCAGGCACTTTCGGACGCTGGCCACAGCTTCACTCTTCCCCACATCCCATCACGACCCTCACGACTACCGGAGATTATCACGCCCACGACCACTCCCAGCCAGAACGAGATGAGCTCACCGTACCCCGTTATTGCCTCTCGCCCGGCAATACCGCATGTTGCGACGACCTGCTCGGGCTGCAATACGCCTCTCGAGTTCCTTGCGCCCAACCCACCACCGCGCGGTGGAACCATCCTCAACATCCAATGCTTCACATGTCACGGAGTTTTTACACATGCTTTCTACCCTACGCAAATCGTCGGGGCGGCACCGAGTAGACCTGGAGCCTCTGCAAGCGGGACCGCCTCGCGCGACACCGGCCGCAAGGGCAGAAAGATCGGCACCGACGCGAACCCTCTGGAAACCGGATACTATGACTTGCTCGGCGTGCCCATTGACGCGACGTCCGACGAGATAAAGAAGGCATATCGTAAGTTTGCAAGTATCCCGGCGGTGGTGCGGCCACTGACGGTGCGCTGCGTACAGGACGTCTTGCAATCAAGTACCATCCCGACAAGAACCCTGACGATCCTCTCGCTGAGGAGAAGTTCAAGGAAATTGCGTTTGCGTACCAGACTCTCTCCGATCCTACACTACGGAAGAAGTACAATGAATTTGGCTCGAAGGAGAGCGCACCTCAGGGTGGCTTCGTCGATCCAGAGGAAGTGTTTGGTGCTATGTTTGGTGGAGAGCGATTTGTGCCCATCATCGGACATATCAGCCTGGCGCGAGACATGAAGGCGGCGTTGCAAGAAGCAGACGAAACGGAAGAAGAAAACAAGCAAATCACGAGGGACGCCAAAGGTCGGGAGATTTTGTCCCCAGAAGAGAAGGCGAAGCGAGAGGAGAAAGCCAGGAAGACCTCTATGGAGGTAAGCACTTGCTCCAGTTTGATTACGCGAGGAAATACATACGAACGTACAGAAAGCTGCCGCAAGGGCGGAGAGAGTCCATAAGCTCGTGGAGAACCTGGAACGGAAGCTGGGCATTTTTGCAGAGTCGGCAACTAGTCCGACGGACCCGGAGGTGACAGAGAGCTACAAGACGATATGTCAATTGGAGGCCGAGTGCGTATATCGATTTGCTGTGGCCGACTTCGCTCATCGAGGTCCAGGGATCTCAAGAGAGAATCCTACGGCGTTGAATTGCTACAAGCCATCGGATTCGTATACGTCGCGAAAGCGAAACACTTCCTGGCCACGAACCAGACACTATTCGGTATGGGCGGCTGGATCCACAATGTTCAGGGCAAATATCACGTCTTCAGTGAAACGTACGTGCTAAACCTATCCTATCTTTATCAGTATGCTGAATTGTGAACAGTGTATCGACTTTGCGATCTGCGATGGAGTTGAAATCCGTCTTCGAGCAGCTTCAAGCTGCAGAGGTTGCGGGAAATCTCAGTCCCGAGGAAAGACAGCGCCTGGAGGAGCAGGCGGCTGAGAAGGGCGTGCAAGCTCTGTTCAAGGTCCGTCCCTTTCTCAATCCCTGTAACCAGTGTCATGAACTTTGTTACAGGGTACCAAGCTCGAGGTCGAGTCGGTCCTGCGGGAAACTTGCGACATCGTTCTCGAAGACCAAAACATTCCTCGTACCAAGGCGCGCCTGCGCGCAATTGCCATGCAAATTCTCGGAGAAGCATACATGTCCGTCAAGAAAGATGACGGCACCGAGACCGAAGAGAGCGAATACGTGCGCGTCGAGACGCAGAACAGCCGTAAACGCGACTCGCAACGCGGACAGCCCTCGTAGACTTCGCACATCTGGCATCTGTTTGTATTTCTACCGGCACCCTCACCCCGCATGCTCTCGTATCCATACATGTATATTCCGCATCGCTACAAGTCAGTCATGTCTCTACACAGTACATTGCAGTATTTATCATTTCTTGACTTCCTCTATTCTTTCGTGGCCTCTACAGCAGCCTGAACGACTTCTTCTCCAGGAGGTGGTGCGGCGACTACAGCGTCTGCGGCAGGTTCTGTGGCTGGCGCTGCGGTGTCTGCTGGCTTAGCGGCATTCTTGCCTTTGCCCGGCGGTGGCGGGTGGTAAACCTTGACCTGAGAAGATGTTCAGTGCGCTTCAGTAGACCGTTGAGGAAGCTCCACACCTTTTTCTTCTTCTCAGGCTTTGCATTCGGATCAGGGTAGGCGAGTTTCACGACCTCCTGCCACTCCTCGCTGCTCTCAAACGCCTCACGGATCGGCGTAAGGAGCCGGACGATAGCGTCCGCGACGGCCGCCTTGAGGTCCTTCGGATGGAGCTTCTTCTGCTCGAAATCCGCCTTGAGTTCGTCGTACGTCGCGTAGTGTAGAGCGCCGCCAAAGTCCGGCTTGCGGAAGATGGAGAAGACGGTGCCCTCGGGTGCACCCTCCAGTGAGAACGGGGTCTGGTCTCCCACAGCGTCCTGTCCCTCTTCAGAATCCGCGCCGGTATCGCCGCGCATGCGTTCGAGACGCATTTGGCTGATCGGAATGAGCACAGCCTGCACGAACGAGAGCACGCCGTTGTTTTCCGCGTTTCCCTCCTCGCAGAACGCGCTCTTGATCTTCTTGCGCACGACCTCTGGCGGGTCGAGGAAGTCGATCTTTGAGTTTGGGTCTGAGGATGACATCTTGCCACCACCTAGTCCGGGCACCATCGGGTTCATCAAGTGCGCACGACGCTTGTATCCCAGCCGAGGGAGGTAAAGTTCCGCGAAGGTGAAGATCTTGCGCTGAAAGGCTATTAGTGCGCATCCAGCGCTGTTGTAATGAAACGGACCTGATCGACACCACCAAACTGGAAGTCGCAGTCGAGGTACTGTTCGTCGAGGGCTTGCATACCGGGGTAGATGAGACCGCTCAAAAGCGGGCTTTCGACCTGCTTCACTACCTCTGCCCCAGCCTTCTTCGCGTCGTGTTCGGTTACGATCGCGCACAAGCGGTAGTTGTCGAGGCTGTACTCCTTCGTGAGTTGGTAAGAGGAGCCCTCGACGATCTTGAGCTTGTTGGTGGGGATGCCGAGCGACTTGAAGACTGCTAGTAGGATATGCTGGTAGTACTTGGTGCGGTGCGCGACGAGCTCTAGCGGAGCCTTCATGTTATCAAGGAAAGCGTGGACATCTGTAATGACAAACATTCGTGAGTCTCATGGCATTGTAGAGTGGCTGTGGACGCACCGGCCAACAAGATCGTGACCTCAACTCCCGCCCGCAAAAAATCGGCTATCTTCGTTAACGGAACGAAGTATCCGATGTGTGCTGGGCATTTCCATCCGTCAATGAAGTAGATCGCCCCGGATCAAGTGGACCTACGCCTTCCGGTCGGTGCAGAGCCTGAAGAGATGTACAGATTTAGCTGAGCCCGTTGGACAAGGCGTACGGCGTACCCCAGTAGCATTTTGGTGTCTTTCCCTCGTCGAGGATAGTTTTGATGATGTTTCCACCGAGAACTTCATCTAGTCTTCGTGTTATGAGCTCGAACCGAGCTTCGGGTGTGCTGGTCATGGTGGTCTAAGACTGAGAGTGACTCGAGGCGGCAATTGGGATCCAAATCCTGAAGAGGAAGAGGGCGCATCAATCATCCGAAAATGGACTGACGAGAGCGCAGTAGGGAAGCAGGGAGATCTGTCAGGACACCCCATAGAAATTGTCACTGAATATTTCTATGTAGGATCCCAGTGCCATGAACAATGAGGGACCTAAGCGACACTCGCTTTCGAGTATAGGCGGTTCATTGGACGGTTCACTGGGGTCCATCCAAAGGCCTACTGACGCGTACGTCAAAGCTAGGTCAACTGCTCCTCAAATTGCCGCCCACCAAGTGTATAAATACAGTCGTGAACGCGGGGTTGCCTTGTGCGCCAGCCACTTTCCTTTCTCTTTCTTCATCGCGGCGCAATGGATCTTCGGTAAGTTCTGCGCGACGTCCTATATATTCTCTGCTCACTGTCGCACTCCAGTTTTTCTGTCCCTGTACTGTTGGGAATAGCTGGCTTACTTCTCATGACCCTACGGGTCATTCGCTGTGCGTCCATTACCCATTCATTCAATTTCCTCCTGACCCGTCTCTGAGTCAGTATGCTACGCCAATCCTGGTGCTGTGCAATTGGGCTTTGGTAAACATCTCCAGAGATGATTTTATACGACGCTAATTGTTGGTGGCCACAGGACTTACCCTTGCCTTCGTGCTCTTGAATCCTCCCAAATTCCTCCAAGAGGCTTTCCTTCAATTTTGGAACGAGACCGACCGCGATTTCCTGGACGTCGAGTCACCGCGCTCGGTCGATCTGGACATCCGAGTCCTCGATGATCTACTCGCCGATCATTCAGATCCATTGTTAGACACGATAGATACCAACTGGGACGGCACGGCTCGAACATCCCCTTTCATGCTCGATGTCAATGAACTTTACCCCGCTTGGTACGCATGTCTCGATTTGATTTGTGAACTGTGTTCAACCTACGTCTTTGCAAACAGGACACGTGTTTCGCCACCCTTGGTTCTAATCAGTTTGCCCTATTCTTCCAGATTTGAGCCAGCTTCGGCGACCACTCATGATGCTGGCATGTCTGAGCTCGACGAGTAAGTCTCAAATGCGATTCGCCGTGCAAGTCAACTCACAGCTTTCTCAAGCCTTTTGTATGGCCCAATGCACACCACAGCAACAGGGCTGGACTTTGAACACTCGGGCCACCCTCGGCTACGAAGAAGGATCTTTGCTGAATCGCGACCGCTTGTGGTGCATAGCCGCCTTCCTGTGGCGCTTCAGCACGCCAGAAGGTTGAGAAGATACTCTACCGGTACACCTGAGGATTAGTTGTGAGCTGTCTAGGCAATTTGTGTGGCTCACTGGCACTGGCAGTCGAGTTTACGATCTAGGCATTGGTCTGGATCTTTCAGTCAAATTGTTTTACGGGATTTTATCCACACGGCATTGCATTTAACACTCGCTTTTGAAAAATTTTGATCATGCCCCGTCCCTGAGGAAGGGGCAATCGTTAGAGCAGCATAAGTATTACGAAGGCCACTTTCGGATCGGTTCGATTTGAACGCCACCACATTAGGCGCCTGTCACCATCATCGATCGGCTCGCAAGCGGTCTGCTGTGCACTTGACCTTCAACCACCGAGGTCCCTCGCTCCGATCTTCCTTTCTACCAATGAAACCCCCTTGAACATTCATGTCCAGTTATAACTCATCCTACTGTTGCAACCATAGTAATGGCTCTCAGGTCATGAAACTACACCAGCGTTCTCCAGGTCGTCTGTTGGGGGATACCAACAAGGGGTAAGTAAATGTGGATTCTTTTCCATACATTCTCTAATAAAATATGCATTACTCCCCCAGAATGGTGCCCCGTTCTGCCGTGTGACTTGGCTTTGGAACGGCGACTCTGCGTCTTCAATGGTCGACGTTCAATCCCTTCAGCTGAACCGGCCGCCTCCAGTTCTGCTTTCATTGGGAGAGCCCTACGGCTTCGGTTTCTGTCGGATCTTTGAAATATCCAATACAGAAACAGTGGTACCGTATCGGAATTGCCGGGTTCTGTTGCCCGAAAGCCCAGCTGGACCTTTCGGTTGTTAGCCATCTACTCCTCGGAACCGACTCGCGCTCCGCTCCACCCTCCGGTCTTCATCCTTCAGAAATAAGACGCTAAATAATTGCATCGGGCACTGAGACTAGGCTCTGGCGGGACGGAGGTGCTTTTCTGCAGAAATTCAACGCCCCGTGGGCCGTGGCGGTTTGTCCGTACTTGGCGACCATTTTCAACCCGTCTCACCCGGATACGTGTTCAATCCCTTCTCCCCAGATGCTGTCTTTGTGCCTGTTCATCGATGAACGCTGACCTTTCAAATCTTGGAGCAGAGTCGGTCCCTCCTTCGGGTGTCCAACGTTCTTACTATACCCGAGGTGGAAGCGCCGGTGTGTCAGCACTAAATCGATCGCAGAGGTGAGTGCTTCGTCATCGTATTTCTATCACTTTGCGTACAGTCAGTATTTTTCGTAGACTGTGAGCTTACTCAACACCTAGATTTCGCCATGTCGCCCCTTGACGACGCACGGTCGATACTGAATCGGCGGGCTCTCGCAGGAATGATCTTGCGCGCGAAGATGGCGCGAATACTTGTTATCCTCCCCGAACGACTGGCGATTACCATGTTTGTGACACTCGTCTGGTATTGGCAAGTTTATCTCTAAGCAGGTTATGTATAATACTTTCTGCAGTGTTCGCAATGCTCAGTCATCACACATATGCGGCATACATAGGTCGAATTGATGTATTGCTCCAGCATCTCTTCCCTTCCGTCTCATCGACAACACACCAGCAATGCCGTCGGACTCGCGATCAGTAACAGGGGTGGTGCTTTCTCCGACAGAAACCCTCATAGAAGAACAGGCCCCTCGCTATTCACAAATTCGGCGCTACGTTCTTCTCCTCGTATTCTGTCTCGCACAGTTCCTCGACACATTCAACACTGCCGCCATTTTCTCCGCTGTTCCATCCATATCTACGGATTTGGGTATGATGCCCAACGAGGCGACCTGGGTAGTGAGCGCAACACAACTTACCTTCGCATCTTTCTTGCTCATCGTAAGAAGCCAACCCAATCCCACATCTCCCCCGGCTAACATTCATCGCAGAGCGGGAAGATCAGCGACGTGTATAATCCCAGTAAGTCCGCTGTTCGTTTTCCCTTAATGCCCAACTGAGCTTCTGCCCATGACAGAATACGCTTTCATTGCTGGTGCATCACTTCTTGGAATATTTTCTATCGGCACGGGTTTCGCGCAAGACAAGATCGCACTTATAGTATTGCGCGCTTTGAGCGGTTTAGGTTCGTCGCTGTACTCTCCACTGGTATAACGAGCAACTAATGTCCGTTTACTTAGCGGCTGCTCTGACCATCCCTTCAGCCCTCGCCTTGCTAGTTCAAATATTCCCAGAGCCGAAGGAGCAGGCTAATGCAATCAGCGTCTTCGGTGGTTGTGGAGCCATCGGCAATGGTGAGGGCGAAAATTCTACCGTCCTATCCTCCCGCTAACGAAACTGTTCGAAGCTCTTGGGCTGGTCATTGGTGCGATATTCGTCCAGTATGCCAGTTGGCCTTGGGTGTTTTGGTTCGTTGCGATGGTTGCCATTCCAATCGCACTCCTTTGCGTCTTCATCGTGCCTCCGCCGAAGCAGAATGCTCAGAAGCCTGGAGTGCAGCGATGGAAGAGTCTTGATATATTGGGCGTATCTATTCTCACTTGTGAGCGCCATGAGATACATTTCCAGTGAACCGTATTGACTTATTTTTAGCCGCTCTGATCTTATTCATTTTCGCCGTCATCTCCGGATCCTCGTCGGGATGGGCCTCTGCAAGGGTCCTTGCGCCACTGATCATATCGGTCTTCATGGTCGTCGGCTTCTTCCTGTACGAAACCATGATTCCCTCCGAGAACGCCGCCGTGTATGTTCCTCGCTGCACTTAACTCCAGAACTTGGGAACTAACTCATCCCCAGACCCCCAAGAACATGGTTTCTGCCCAATTTTGCCGTCCTCTTCGGCACGGCGCTGCTCCCATATTTCTGGTGGACCACTGTGTTTACGCTCTATACTACCCTCTGGCAGGACTTCTATGATTGGTCTGCCATCACTGTCGCTCTGCGCATGATTCCGTGCGGCGTCCTTGCGACAGCTGTCAGCTTCAGCGGCCCACTCCTCAACAGGTTCAGCCCCAAGTACGTGCTAGTTGCCGCGCAGGCACTCATGATCGCAGCCACCGCACTCCTCGCGACCGCCGACGCGCCGGACAAGTACTTCTCGCATGTTCTCCCTGCGCTTATCATAGGCACGTCGGGGTGCATGTTGACGTTCATGAACACAAAGTACGTATGCTGCTTTCCCCCAGTCATGATTCGCATGCTGATTGGAGTCGCTTGCAGCATCGCCCTCTTCCGCACGACGCCTCCCGCTATGGCCGGCGTTGTCGGCGCCATCTTCAACTGCGCACTGCAGCTTGGGTCGGCTGTGGGTCTTGCGGCTGTGAGCTCTATCGAAACGTCGCTCGACTCCGGGCGCGGGAGGCCAGATGCATACAAGGGACGCGCGGCGGCGTTCTGGTTCCTCCTTGCAGTGGTAGGCGTGGAGGTCATTTCACTGCTGGTGTTTTACAGGGTTGAGGCGGAGCATCGAGAGGATGTCTCAGACGAGGAGCAATTGGACCGGAAGTTCGACGCGACTAAGGAGTAGAAGACGGGTCCTGTAGATTGGTCATGGCTTCACTGACTTTGTTCTCATTCCGCATTATAGATTGCACTAGACAGCCTGTATCAATAGCAAAGTGTCCCAGTGCTATCGTTTTCACGAATCCATTGTAAAATAGACATCATGTCAGCAAATTACAATCTGTCTCAAGAATGTTCACTCGGCCTTAAGACCTTCGGCTGCGTGAGCAAAAAGTGTCTCCTCTCGCTTGACCGCGGCCCAAGAAATCGCCGCGCCTGGTCCACCTATGATGCTAATCCCTGTCATATAGCCCACCCACTTCCGGAAGCTCATCACATCGCGTTTCCCATTCCCCTCGAGGACCCTCGACGCCTCCAAATGATGCCTGCCAAAGAACACGAGCGCTGAAAGCGTCGCCGTAAGCCAGTCGTTCTGGAACAGCAAACGCATCGCGGGGCGGTACAGCGTGAGCGGGTAGAAGCTCGAGGGAGCGATTGCTGGAGTCGATGGAACACTAAGGGAGAAATAGTCGTGTATCCAAAATGGCAGGAATACGTTGGCGAACGAGTGCGCTGGTTCTGATGTTGTGAGCGCAGGTATCATCACACGGAGGTGGAAGATCCCGGAGAGGACTCCGCAGACGTAGTAGGTCTGGCGGAGCCAGTTGAGCGTGTGCGCGCGGTCCGTGGGGCAATCTGCGCGTGCGTTAAGAGCGCGGAAAATGGCCCATGCTGCTGTGATGTAGAGTGGGAATGGCTGCCAGATCGCAGCGATGATTTGGATGTCGTCGATGCTCGCGCCCCGGGGAGAATAGAGGAGGAAAGTGGAGGGCACGAGAAACCCGAGCACAACCGCGACAAATGCTGTGCGTGCGCGCGAAAGGTGTTGTGGAGGTAGTGCTTTCGTAAGGGTGGGGACGGAGCTGATGTGGGAGATGAAATACACGGGCAGCGTCACTCCCGCTGTCACAAACTGAGCTGCCATGCATACTGCAGTTGGGCTATTCGAGAGAACACTTATATTCAATAATCCTCGCGCGTACGAAGGAGGCAGACGTACAATTTTGCAAAACCTTGTTTTGCCCTTCCCGCTTCCCAATAGGTAAAGACGAGAAGTGAGCACAGCTGCGGCAGGAACCACAAACAGAACCTGTGTGTTGCCTCATCGTTTCCGTCCGTCGCCGCGCTGAACGCGCCGCCGTAGATCATGAGAACGAGATCCATTGGTGCGAATCCCGTGTACTTCCGGCGGAGCGGGAACCCGTCTGGATAGAACCCCGTCTGCCATGCGTACGCTGCTGCGGGGATGAGGGTCAACGACGAGGGTGGGATGAGGAAGATAAGGACCACTGCGAGGGCTGAAATTGCCGCTAGCGCATGCACGGCGGAGGGCATCGTCGATTGAAGGCCATTGTAGCCCTACCCAGGGCTTCAAGTCTTTATATCAGTGAGAATAGCCAATCGTACGATGAAGTTTTGATGGAAAGAAACATGATGCGTGATGCAAAAACAAGCTCAAGCTACGCCGGAGCGCACATATGTATACATGGAGAATGTAGGGAAAGATGTCGTCAGTAGTTTGCCTAACTCGCCATAGACTTCAAAGCTTCCACATGGGATAGTGAGTGACTAGAACCTCAGCCGACTGAACCCACGCGCTTTAGTTAGTCTTCCAGCGGATTTTCATGAATACCATTGACAATATACTCACAAGTCGGTGGGAGATGAACAGGGTTTCATGGGTCCGACGAGTGTCGACCAAGGGTCGAGAACGTTGAATGCAAGTTGTATTACAGGCGCTAATAACGGAATGAGCCGGACCGAGAGACTTGCTTCAACGTAGGGCAAGTTCCTGCCATCTCAGCAGCCATTACCCGAGTAACTCGCGTTGTACACAAAAATCTGATACTTGTTGTGAGGGTTCGTGCTTCGGTCCAGGGATTCGTCCGCCCACTGCTTCATCACGTAACGGTAGCGTGTCCATCAACGCGTCGAACTGCGTGCCCATGTGTACAAATTTGCCAGAAGATGACAGTATGTAAAATTGTGTCTCTCTCTTCCCGCTTCCGCCAACTACCTGGACGGCATGAGTAGAACCGGGTACGAACGAAGTTGCAGGCGAGTAAGAAGTTTGGCGCTTATAGTTATTTATTTAGATAATTAATATTAATTTCTGGAGCAATTTGGCAGGGGCGCCTAATCGGGACGACTCCTTTCTTTCTCCCTTTCTTCCGAATATCCGGCGGCCTAAACTGCCTGCCTGCATCGATCAAACCTCGATATACGACCTGGGAATTCCACGGCAGGATCAAGGAGCTCACATGGTATGCTAGCATTTCATTATCAGTCTCAATTGCATAACCTACGACTTCAAGGAGTCTTACGAAGCCTGACTCGAAATCGTCAAGCGACTGTGATTTTTTCGCGGCACCGAATAGACTGCGAGGCACGACAGGCCTCCCATAGCATGTCCGACGAGCGGGGTGGCGTCGACAGGCGTACGCGTCCCGCGGCAGCCTCCGATGACTTGCAAGCCAAGGTGAGAGAACTCTGCCTGACTTGGATCGCTTTCGGACCAGTACACCCGTTGTTCCTGGTGGCTTCGAAATGCAGAGGAGGGTTGGGGATCACCAAAGATGGAACACCGTGAACATTCGTGGTTTTCCTCGGTCAAAATGTGTCGCCGCCAACACACGTTCCAGACTTGCCGTTGCCCTCTTTATTCCCGAGTTTCGCGGCGTTTCGAAGCGCTAGGGTCTGCGCCCTGACCTACACAGTGGACGGCGATTCTCCGTGATATTTGTCGCCCGTATCTTGTTCTTACTTCATGACGTTTTTAGAGCTTGATACTTGCTGAACACCGTCATCTCCCAGAGTTGGTATGCTTTTGACGCGCTTTTTGGGCGACGCGGGCAAGCATACCCACCCCCAGCCACCCTTTGGTACGATTCTTGCACGATCCTCCTAAAGGGCTCTTGGCAGGCATGCCGCACGACGTCTTCGTTACGTGAACGTACAGACCATCATGAAGTGTTACCGTCGGTGGCGTGCGAGTATGCGCAAGGACGCAGACCGTCCTGGCTTCCACGAATTCGGACGGCGGACCGCTCATATGCACCGTTCAGCAATTCCGTTGCTTTTGACAACCTGCACGCGAAAGAGGGCGTGCGTTATTGCGTGCCCCTTGTATAGCTTTCAACCGTATACTGGATCCACGATGTGGCGCAGAGGCGTATCCTCTCTATTGGCTCACCAGAAAGCGTGGAGTTGTCGTTGTACTCGCACCTCCGCCGTATGTGGATACCCCCTACCTCCGCTGCCACCAACGGAATTTATACTGGCGATTTCACCTGTGATCTTTTCCCCAGCGAGTTCACGTAAAATAGGCCGCTGTGCCCCACATCCGAAGTTTATCCGATTGGTAGATCTTCGGTAAGGAGCCCGATCATTTATGATAACCTTGCGATAACAAATACGCTGGCAGGTTCCGCGGGTGAGCTGACCAATCAGCGTCCTTGAAAGAAAACTTCTCGCGTTGCCGCGCTCGGTTCTGGAATGTCCTGCCGCCTTTGTCATGAACCCAGACCCACCGCGCGTCGCGTTCCGTCTGAAACCCCTTGCCTATCAGTCAGCAGTGGCGGGCAGGCTATAAAGTCCAGCCAGCATGCTCGCCGTTTCCTGTCCCTTTCTCTCCTCTTTTTTCTGGGCTCCCGGGTGTCTTGCTGGTATATATTGAACGACTCTTACGCCGCCCAAAATGTTGGCTCCTCCGACCGCGAACAGCAAGAACCTCGCATCGACAACGACGCTCGTCAACGGAAAGGTCCCGCAGCGCTACTCACTTGCGCGGCGTTATGTGCTCCTCATTATCTTCTGTCTTGCGCAATTCCTCGATGCGTTCAACAATTCCGCCTTGTTCTCCGCCATCCCCTCCCTCGTCGAGGACCTCGGCATGACTCAAGGCGAAGCGACGTGGATCATCAGCGCCTTCCAGCTCACATTTGCCTCGTTCCTCCTTATTGTAGGTACCTCCCCAACATTCGTATACCTCCCCACTGACACTGTCACGTAGAGCGGCCGGATTAGCGACGTGTACAACCCCAGTGCGTCGCTTACAGCGTCCATCTCCGTTTCCATCTGACGATTCGATAGAATACGCGTTCATCATCGGTGTTTCGCTACTGGGAGTGATTTCTATCGGGGCCGGGTTCGTGCCTGATAAAATCACCCTCATCGTTCTTCGGGCCCTGAGTGGAATAGGTGCGCTGCTATGTTACCTCTCAACTACCGAGCTAACATTAGCTACAGCGGCTTCTTTAACGATTCCTTCGGCTCTGACCCTGTTGGTAGAAGTTTTCCCAGAGCCTCAGGAGCAAGCTCGTGCGTAACGCTTCTTATCATACGTAGCGTGCGTATCTGAACCCAGATTCCAGGTGCCATTGGTGTCTTCGGTGGCTGTGGGGCGATCGGAAATGGTGCGTAAACACGAATGTCTTCTTGATTGCCACGGGCTCACATAGCCTACGCTACAGTGCTTGGCCTCATTATCGGCGCCATCTTCGTTCAGTTTGCGAACTGGTCATGGGTGTTTTGGTTCGTTGCGCTCGTTGCGCTCCCAATCGGCGTGCTCTGCGTCTTCATCGTGCCGTCTCCCACTCGGGGCATCGACGAACCACAATCGCAGCGGTGGAAGAGCCTTGACCTGGGGGGCGTGTCGATCTTGACTGGTAAGTTCTTTCTAGGGTCGTTCTTGCTCGCTGGTATTAACAACTCTCCAGCGGCGCTGATTCTTTTCATCTTCGCCATTACGTCTGGATCGTCGTCCGGCTGGGGCTCCGCATTGGTTCTTGCGCCCCTCATCATATCCGTCTTTATGGTCGCAGGGTTCTTCTTTTACGAAACCAGAATCCCCCCTCAAAGCGCTGCGGTGTACGTGGTCACCTCACACATGTTTTTCCAGTAGCTGATTCTTCTTGCAGGCCCCCACGCACGTGGTTCCTTCCTAACTTCTCGGTTCTTTTCGGCATGGCCCTCTTGCCGTTCCTGTGGTGGACGACCATATTCACCGTCATCACGGCCCTCTGGCAGGAGATATACCACTGGTCTGTCATCTCGGTGGCGCTGCGCATGATCCCCATCGGCGTCCTCGCGTTCGCGGTGAGCTTCAGCGGCCCGCTGTCCAGCAAGATCAGCCCGAAGTACGTGCTGCTTTTCGCGCAGGGGCTCCTCGTTATCGCCACGGTATTGCTCGCTTTGGCAGACTCACCGAGCAAGTACTACTCCCACGTCCTCCCCGCGTTCATCCTGGGCAGTGCTGGCGCCATGGCGTCCTACACGCACACCAAGTACGTCCGCTCGCTCCTCCTCCTTTCCGCTCTCGTCTAATGAACCCTGTACAGCATCGCGATCTTCCGCACTGTGCCCTCGAACATGGCGGGCACGGTCGGCGCGATCTTCAACGGCGCGCTGCAGCTCGGCTCGGCCGTCGGCATCGCGGCGGTGAGCTCGATCGAGACGAGCATTGAGCAGAAGCTCGGCAGCAAGACCGTGTACACCGGCCGCGCCGCGGCGTTCTGGTTCCTCCTGGGCATCATCGGCGTCGAGATCATCTCGGTGCTCGTGTTTTACAAGGTCGAGGTGGAACACCGGGGTGAGCGTGCCGACGAGGAGAGCTCCGTCGGCGAGAAAGTCCCGCACGTCGACTCCGCGATGGCGAGCAGGGACTTTAGCGAGAAGGAGGCGCCGAAGGTTGCCGTCCAAGAGGAGTTGCGCTCGACGGCGCCGTCGGTGGTCGGGGATGCGGAGAGCATCCGCAAGAGCGAAGACATCCATGTCGAGGCGGTCAAGCAAGACTAAGAATCCCTACTTTCTTTCTTTTTCTTTCTTTCTCACGACCGTTAACGTCTCTTTGTTTCACGAGTACAAGTCTCCTTTCAGGGTTTCTGGCCTCACGGACATCTGCACGCACATCCTTAGACGCATCGCAACGCTTTTCTATTTGCTCTCATCCTTCCTATCTCAACTTCCCCTCGCTCTCCGGCTCTCATCACCGCCCGTCTGTTCATTCTCCCGCACTCCAAGTCATCGATCTCATTCCATCCATCGTCCCGCTAGAGCTGTTGTACATGCAGTATATAGTAACTGTATCCATAAATTATAATTCTACTTCGTACATAAGGGTCGTTCATAGATAGCTAGATTTCTTATCGCACAATATGCAATGTTTAGACATTACTCTGGGGTGAATTGAGCTCAAGAGAGTGGACTGCTTGGTGGCGTCGATGGGAAGTAATTTCTGGCTATCCGGTGCCATTGACTCTGGGCCTTCGTGTTTTCCCTCATGAAATATGCCAGTATAATTTCATACGAATTGATGAATCACACCCTCGATATGCTTTCGAGTCTTGGAAGGATCGCGACTCGAGTGCTGCAGGCGCTGCGAGAAACTGCAGCGTACGTCGAGCATAACATCGAGGCGGATAGTGAACGACGCATTTAAACCGCTGCCGCTGAAAACAATTTCGTACGATCGCAAAATCGACGGCGGAGAGGACACAGTCCAGCGGCAGAATTCGAGCGGGCGCGGCCAAAGTTCGCACGCGGAGCGCGCAAACAACGCGTCGAAAAGGCTGCATCACGTGCCGTTGTCCGTTTACGATCTCGGTTCCGCCCACGCAGCTCCTTGTCTCCTGCCGTCATCTCGCCCACCAGCGTCCTCGCCATCACCATCCTCCTCGTCTTTGTACTCTAACTCGACAACATGTCCGGCCGTGGAAAAGGTGGAAAGGGTCTCGGAAAGTACGTGCTCATCCCTCGAGGTGTCCTCGACGACCTGTGGTCGTCGGGCCCGACAGCGTCGCCGCGATACTGACGCCGCGACCCAACTTGCAGGGGCGGAGCCAAGCGCCACCGCAAGATTCTTCGTGACAACATCCAGGGTATCACCAAGCCCGTACGTATTGTTGTAGCTCCGCGACGGCGTGTGGGTGCTCATGTTGCTTGTGTGTCCAGGCTATCCGCCGTCTCGCCCGTCGTGGCGGTGTCAAGCGTATCTCGGGCTTGATCTACGAGGAGACCCGCGGTGTGCTCAAGATCTTCCTTGAGAACGTACGTTGACACACTGCTTCGTTATTTGTCGTGACCCTGACGCCATCTTGTCTAGGTTATCCGTGACTCTGTGCGTTAACCTGCATGTATGCGTGTGTCCTGCTCCCGCTAACCTTGATCCACCCTCAACTAGGTTACGTACACCGAGCACGCTAAGCGGTAAGTAATCTGTTGCCAGTCTCAGGGTGAGGTGCTCATCCCCTCTGCAGCAAGACCGTCACTGCTCTCGATGTCGTCTACGCCCTCAAGCGCTCGGGCCGTACCCTCTACGGTTTCGGTGCCTAAAGCTCTGCAGACGCCCAAGCATTGCTACTCCCCACATCCTACACACGAAGACGGCTCCGCCGTAGACTCGGTCGCGATGGACGACGACGACGACGAGGCTGCGCCGCGAGATCGTCACGACCTGGTGATCGTATATGTAATAGTGCCCTGTAAGGTTACGTGAATACAGGTCTTGATCGCAAGTGCACCCAGCGTTTAGCGTGAGCACTATCTGAACAGTGGAAAACAAGGTTATTTCGCTCGTAGTGAATTCTCGCCATGAAATGAAACGTTGGTTTCAAGGTAAGTGTAGTATCCCTTCTAACCTGCTTCGCGTCTCAGTCCTTTCAGCGCTTCTTCTCCACTACTTTGGTCAGTGAACCTCAATCCTCAGGATCGTATTGCTAACTCACCCAAGGAATATAGGTTCTTCTCAATCATGAGAATTACTTCTACGATGTTGCTCCCGGCAACGCCGCTGGCGCAAGGCGCGTTTCATGCGGCGCAATCACTGACTGGAACATTCCCGCGATGCTTTTGAGCATATGCTGTGACGTCCTCGACGGCGGACGCGTCTTCAGGTGTATTTTCCGTCTCCTTTCACAGCTAGTGACTCACAGCATCATCTCTGGGTAGTTACAGCCTCGTATAGCGTGCCCGCCACCCCACGAGGCCTGGATAGCTGTCGGCGCCGGGGTTGATGTCGAGAATCGGGGAGTCCGGCCATTGCTATGCGCATTGATACATGCAGCTGCTGTTCTTTTGGGACAGCATTGCAACGAACCCATCCTTCTTGCCACCATGCTGGACGCCCCCGACGAACCTCTTCCCAAGCGAGTTTCCGGCGCCGATTTGCCCGAAGAGCTCCTCAAAAACATCCTGCGGGCTGCCGCGCACCGATTCCACAAATTTCCGCCCGGGTATCGACTCCCATCCCACTCTGTTGACGTACACGACTTCGCCTCTCTCGCCCTCGTCTCGAGGTACTTCGCGGCGTTCTGCAGACCAATACTTTTCAAGCGTCTCAAGCTTAGGAACCGAAGACATGTCGCCAGACTAATCAAACTCCTTGGCCAACATCCTCTGTCGTTCGGGGGTCCTCTTTCTGCGTTCGTTCGAGAAATCCACATCTCTCCAGACGAGGAAGAAGAATTCTGCACCCATCGCGCCCTAATGACGATTATCCCTCGAATGCAGCTCTTCATGGGACCAACCCCAGGCAATATTCACCTGAAATTATCCGGTTCAGGCGTGCTTCCTGTTCTAACACCCGGTCACTCCAACTTTCCCCGCACACTTCCATCTTCACTCTATCTCCCAATTCGCCAAGTCCACTTGCGCGTAGCTCACTTTGACCAAGGAGAAGACCTTCTCCGAAGTCTGAGCCATCTACGCCATGCTTGCCAGGCAGAACTGACCTCCATTACATGCCGCTCCGCTCCAACACCCGCCATCGTCTCCCGGTTCCTACTTGGTCCACTCTTACGACGCGTCTCAGGGTACAATTGCGAGTCGACGTGTTTTCAAACGGTGTTGCCTGCAATGCTCAACGGATACCTCGCCGATGCCCATCCGTTGCTTCCACGCGACGGATCCGAGCACACTGCGCTCGCAGACATCGTGATGGCAGCTCATAAGCTTTCCATGGATATCTTCAGCGGTTGGTCCTCAGAGTGGAGTATAACGCGAGATTCCAAAGGTGAGATTATTCTGATCGAACTCTCTAGGCAACAGCCTGATTCCATCTTGAGACTTTACAGTATCTCTGGGCGAACCCCGCCACGTTTACGACTGGGCTGGATTACGTATCACCCTTTGCACCGTCCAACATTCGAGCAGCCCTATCAGCTCCGGCAACACAGAGCAATACAACTGTATCATCGCCCCGGAGTTCTCACCGGGTAGCGACAAGGCTCGTTCGTCGATCTTATCGCTGAACTTCTGGAAGATAGTCGCGGGGCACCTCTCCCGATTACGGCACCTAAGGAGACTTAGATTCGAATTCGCCAGACCCAGGGAGATGCAGGCGTTTGTGGCGGCCATCTACCCCGTCCTGAATACGTTGCACGCATCGGGACGGTATCTGGAGTTCTGTGAACTCGGGTCTGGCTGGAATGGCGATGCTCCCACGGCTTTTCAACGTTACGGGTATGATTATTCTATCATTCACGCGAAAGCTCCTCTGATGGACATTGTCTGTTTTGCAGTGCAGAAACGGCGATAGAAAATTTAGAAGGCATGTTGCTACGTCTTAGTTCGCTTGCATGAAGTGACTAATGACGTCCACAGTGCAAGATTCGTATTTGTGAAATGGTGTGGCATCTCAGCATACCTGGCGGCTCCGTAGAAATTGAAGCCGGGCTGTCAGCTGTGACCGCCGGCATCTTTTGCTCCTAGCAGAGTGCTGATGGACAGCACCCTTACCTCCTATGCTTTCCACCTCAGCTGTCGTAAAAGACTAGTTGGCAGCAATATCAGCTGTTCGCGCCCGGGGTAGAACCGGATTCCGACTTAACCTCCGTGCGAAGCGCCAATGCCAGTGCGATTTTCGCAATGCATACTCGACTGCCAGGCATTCAATTTCTCAATATCATCAAAGTTCGGGACTCGACGCAATGAACCACTTCATCTACTTCTACTTTCTCTCTGCATAGTTCGCGTGGATTCATTTTCTCCGGTCCCGTCAAGTCAACACTTACCCCACTCCTTGTACCATCCATCCTTCTTTTCAGAGACTCATATAAAATCTCGACAGCTCCGTTCTCGTCAAGCCTTTTCCTGCACTGTATCTTCAACTACCATCATCCATGGCGATTACCCAAATCCCTTCATCCGGCCTTTCGACACGCTCTCGACGGTGTATCGAGAAACTGCAAGCCTACCAGGCGGATGCCACTCCTGCGTGTGTCTTATCGCTTCATGTGTCCCCCTAGCCCTAACGGATCACTGTACAGGAATGAGCATGAGAATACCCGCCACGCTGCCGTGCTTGTGTTGTTGTACGAGAAGGATGGAAATTTAAGGGTATTGTTGACGACGCGCGCTAAGACGATGCGCACGCATCCCGGACAGACCGCCCTACCCGGCGGAGCGAAAGATGACACAGACACAGATATCGTCTACACCGCAGTATGTTATGAACTATTGATCTGCAATGGTGATACTGAACAAATCACAGTACCGTGAAGCCCATGAAGAAGTCGGTCTACCCTCGGATCACCCAGGAGTACACACGCTCTGCATACTCAGGCCTTTCATCGCATGGACACGCTCCTTCGTACTAGTCACCCCAGTCGTAGCGCTGCTTACGGATCTATCAATACTTGAAGATCTTCGCGCTGCACCGGGTGAAGTCGACCTCATCTACGACCACCCTCTTGAAGCACTTCTCGATCCTCAGCTCAGCAAAGCCGAGCCATTGGTCGATCTGAACAGCGAACTGTGGCCTTCTAGCGACCCGTTCTACGTAGGACTCTATATCACGCCTCAGATTACCGTTTCTGACTGTATGGCTTTTCTAGAATTATGCCGATAGCCATTGGGCCTGGATGGGCGACTCGACCTACAGACTTCACCGATTCCGGAGCGCTGCCGCGGCGATCAAAGGTCTCACAGCAGACGTTCTCGTAAGTCATACGGCATAATCATAGGTGCATAGCTAAATTACTGGCGCGACACATAGATACTCACAGCAACAATCGCATACGAACGTCCGCCGTCCTTCGACCGGTTTGCACCAGGCCAATTCACCAATCTGAAGGACACGCTGAACGCTCTCGATCTCACGGCATTCAATAAATGGAATAAGAGAGAGCCCGTAGTCACTGCCAACGGTGTCAGCACTCGGCCGGTTTCACTCGAGTAGGCACGTACTAGTTATATGATTATTCTACTCCATGTCGCCGAAGAGATCGTCGTCTGGTCCCAAGGGAGCGTCTTCTGGTTCACTCGTACGGGTCGGTATCACCCGTTTGTTCACGTCGTCTGAAACAAGTTAGTACCACTAAGACGATAAAAGATGAAATACCTCACCAATTTGAGTTAGCGCAGTCGAAGACACCAATCGGGGCATCATCAGAGGGACAGGCGACGTCGACGTCAGCGTAACGGTTGAGGTGGTGCCGGTTTCAGGCGCCTCCTGAGATACGCCTGTATCAACTCCGAGTGCGGGTATCTCGCCAGCTTCCTGGCTAGTAGATGGAACGGGCGTAGCCGTTTTGCGTCGGTGCTTGGCCTTCTCCCTGCGTCGCAAGATTTGCCTTCGCCGTTTCGACGGACTTATCTCTTCAGTGGCAGGTTCGAATGACGACGAGTTGTCAGAGTCCAAGCTTCGTTTCAAGTTCTTCCGCTTGAGACAGTCGTCTGAGAGTCTAGGAACGTAGGATATCTCCGGTAGCCATGCGGGTCTTGGTTTCTTGCGGAATGCCTGGCTTCGTGTGGTACACAAATCGATTGTAGAGCCCGAGGGTCCGATTTGCGAGACGGGTACAAGAGGGATTGACGTGGTCGTCCCCGATCCAGGTTCGACAGCAGGGATTCCGCTATCCGGCAGAACGATTTGCACCGGAAAACTTGGAGGGACTAGCATCTGTATGTCTTCGTCGATGTCGATGCATTGCCAAGACGAATCAGGAACAATCGGTGTTCGAGAATCTGCACCCAGGAGGATGTTCTTGCCTTTGGTTTTCGCCGTGCGCTGTGTCTCACTTTCAAGACAGTGCTGGGGTGGAGGAGTGAGAGCATCAGGATTGTCTTCGATTGCCCGATTGTTGACGTTTTGTGAAAGGCAATGAACGGCCCGCGTTGCGTTGGTGGGGTTTGCTGGTACGCCGTGCGGCAGAGAGTCACGGATAGCGTTTGAATCCAAATTAGAGATAGAATGAGCCAGGCAGGAAGAATGGGTTTTGTTGGCGTCACCCGAGAGGGTTTCTGATGCGAAGAGCCCGCCGATATCCAGGTTTCTGTCGTTGCTGATCTCTTCAGCCACAGTGACGACGGGAAGGTTCTGGTCTCCGAATACCCCAAAAAGATCGTAGTCCGAACTCGAAGGGAAAAGCGGGGAAGTGTCGGGTGAAGCAGGGGCGGAGAAGAGGCTGTCGAACCAGGGGTTGCTTAGGAGACCTTCGTCCATCTTCTGCGGGAATTGGAGTGGCACTCGAAGTGCTGAGGGCCGTGGCGACGAGAGGCGGAGTGCGCCATAAATACAGCGAGAAGGGATCGAAAGACGTCGGACCAAGTGTCACGGTAGCTTAGTTCGTGGCGAGTGCATTGGCGAGGTGCTCGCGCAGATGTTTCATGAATTCTGTTGTCTGAGATGAGAATGTGGTGCGGGGCGTCCGAGTAGTGGCGCATGTACCGTCGAAGAATGATCAACGCAACTTGGGCCCATCAAAGTGGCAGCTAAGATACGATAATCCTTGTCGAACCTGGGTAGGTTGGGACTAGTTGAGACGATGTATCTGCGCATCAGGTGCGCATGTTTGAAAACGTACTCTGGGGCATGCCTGAGCTGAACTCTCCATCTAACATCGACCATCTTCTTGCGACCGACATGCTGGCAGTACTTCGGGGTCCATGCCTTCAGGGTACTGCGCCAATTTAATCGGTGAGCACGTGTTTCCCGCATTATGTCGTCGATGACCGGTGACCTACTGTGTGGCCCTGGTCCCTATAGATTGCACGCCGAGCGCCGGCAGGTCCTCGACAACTTCGCGGGAACGGGGCGTGTCTCTTATTGGATCTTTCGAGGGTGTTATAGACTCAGAGTTGGCGGCCGTGCGAGAAGACGAGACGAAGTTCAATAAGACTTGGCGCGTGATACCCGTGAGTAAACCTCTGCATTGGCACCGTCAATGACCAGCCACCGATAGAGGCGACGACTCACAGACTTGACACTGGAGAGAGATGCATGTCGTCGCCGATGCAGTTCGCCCCGAATTAAAGGCGGGGCCGATACCGCCCGTAATGTACAATTTCATAGCGGACGGGGCAAAACGCCGCGGTGCGCACACTAGAAGCCTTGGCTGCGAGGATCTGCGAGAAAGCACAAAGAAGCGCACCGTTGCAACGGGCATGCACCATTCCACCCGCCCACCTTGAGAACACGCGACCCTTTTGAAAATGCAATAGGAGAAGATTGAGTCGCACAGGTCATCTGCCCTGGACATGGGAACCCGACGCACGGGCGCTGACACGGCCCATGACGCTCACCAGGATAGTCTTTGCATCAAAGCCACGTCTATAACGCAGAGCACGAAACTGGAGTATCACGTTTCCGAAGTACGTTGTCTGGTTGGTCCAGGCTCGAGATCTCTCCCAGTAACGGACCAGAGGCTGTATGACGCTTGACACGCCCCCCCAACTCAGCTCGGAAGACGAACAAGAGATTAGGTGAAAGCAGCCTTTGGGACGGTCAAAGGATGTAGTATGAAAGTTTAACTGACAAAGATGCTGTTACGACATATTAATGCCTGGGAGCTGGTTCAGAGACGAGGGTTTTGAAGGGGCGGACAAACACTCACCTCACGCATTGACGGATGCAGTGCCATCAGCGTCACTATCACACATCTATCGTTCGGTCGGTCTTCGATTGAGAGTCATGTCATATACATGGTATGCGTGAGTGCAAGCACCCCCAGACGCGGTCGTAATCCTTCCTCGTGTATCAATGACCGTGCGTGCCTTACCCCTTGCGAAGGGCAGGCGAAAGGTCGGCTCTATAATCCCCATGTCTTGCGTGTATATGAGATGGGGGCGGTAGTGAAATCGTCTGCGATAGAAGTAAGATAGCAGGCAAATCGGCGAAGGCAAGTCGCGCACGGTACTGGCGTGTTTGACCACGGAAGCCTGGAATGACAGGTTATCACTGTCGTAGTGAAGACAAACGACGCGACCGCTTACAGATGCATGTTATCTAATGGACGGTGATTGGCAATGATTCTCCGTTCTTTTCGTCTTAGACGTGAGGGGGATGGCGGCCGCAAGGAAGAATGAGACGAGGCCCGTGGACCTCGAAGGAAGTTGTGGTACCATGGCGTATGTGCTCCGATGTACACTTGGCTTTCGCAAAAGGGGTGACAGGGCTTGGTGGGTGGCGTATAGTAAAGACAGGGTTTTTATACTCGTCGCGCGCCGGCCCAGCCCCGTATCGACCTTCTGCCGCAGTTTGAAGGTGCACTTCTTGCAGCAAGCAGCAGGTCAGGGGTCATTCCGCTGGCAGCTGTCTGATGGAAAGACACCGAGAATAGGCGGAGAACGCTGAGTGCCGGTAACACACCCTCCGCCAAGCGCTGTGGGTGCCTCCGGGCTCCACAAGGTATGCGGTTTTGCGTAACAGCGTGGTGGCGGCAGACAAGGGCTGGCGAGAGCGATCCTGACCGATCGCGCTCGGATGGCAGACCAATCGTGTCTAGATGTGGTGACGCGCCGCCGGCGCGTCACTGCGATGCGATATGATTGGTGAACGTAGCATCACAAGCATATGTCTGAAGATGCGTGGAGATTCGGCGTGTTAGCGGGGCGCGGGGAAAGGGAATTAGAGCATACCAGGGCATACACGAGGCTTAGCTCATGTTACGCTGTTCGACTGTCTAGGCATTGGGTTTTTCGTTCTAGACCGAATCAGGAGCGGATCGACACCTAGACTTAATATGATTGGGTGAAAAGACGGGCTGATAATGGACGTACTGTACGCCTGACTGGCTTCGAGAAGTCCTATATCCGTGGCGGAGTCCCACGAGTATGAGAATGACGAGTTGCCCTGTCGCATCCTCGTACAGCGGGCCGCTTGAACGATGATGGTCGCCTCAAAACATGTCCTTCTGTCGTATTTTGAAATGTTCAATCGTGAGCCTGGGACGCTTCTCAGTTCTAAAGCAACATACAGCGATTGAGTTGTGTTATTGGAGCCGATTTGCAGACACACTGTCTGTATTGAGATGCTGGAACTTCCCTACAGGAATGCGAAATGGATTTCATATTGATGACACTGTTCTTTAATATACAAGGGACATACCGAAAGGTTAACCACCCACTTATCGACGCTCAGCACAACGCTCCGACGAATATGGACAACCACAGCCCAAACTCATGCGTCGAAGCGGACACGAGCCCGCTCTATACGTATCGAGGGTGCCTATGTCGTAAACAGTCAGCGGAAATCGACGGCATGTATAAGTAGTGCAACACACACCAGAAGATGACCCTCAGCCCGCTGACGTGTCCATAGCATCAGAATCATTTACTGGCCCTTGTTCCGTGTTGGCTTCTCGTGCCACAGTATCTTCGGACTGTCTGCCCTTCCCCTTTCGCCCTCCGCGACCCCGCCTCCCTCCACGCCCTCGTGCCGCAGGCTCAGCCGCTTCCGCGCTTCCTGCCAGCTGGTCCAAGGTTTGTGGCTCCTTTCTCTTCTTCGAAGCTCCAGCGCTGCTCTGCAAGCTTTCGTCGCGTGTTTCAGCCGTGGTGCCTTTCTCCTTGAGCTCTACCTCCCTGAATCCGACGCGCTTTTCGGTGTTGGCAATGTGCACAAGCTCTCTCTTGCCGTTATCAGATGGTCCCTCTGCAGCGCATTTAGCCTTATCCGTGAAGACGGACAAACGAAGGACGTGCCTTGCGAGTCTGTGAACAGAAGCTCCGTTCCCAACAGTGTCTGGTGCTTTCCTTTGAAAATCGACCCGGCCAGCTGCAAAAAAGGCGTAGGCGTGTCGAGGCCCTGTGAAACGGTGTTGGAATGGATACTAAAGTGCCTTTGAAACGACTCACGATGATACGGCAGGCGGTCGAGCTCGGCAGGAGCGTGGGTTCTATCGCGCCGAGGTCAAGTGTGACATATTCCACTTCCTCGACGACTTCCCCCTCTTCATCTTCATATTGGCTATCGTCGTCAAATTGTTCGACGTGTTTGTAGCCAGGGCAGAGCGCGACAGGAGACTCTGTCATGAATGGTGGTGGTAAGAGAGTAAATCGGAAAGCCGACGCCTTCCAAATCTGGTACAAGGGGCACGTGAAGATCTGATCATCAAAGAGATCATACCAAACTAAGCCGAGCGCCCCCCTAAACAGGTAATACCCAACTTCCCTCTGCCTCCATCACCAGACGCGCTCACGACTCGGACGCGTTGTTCTGCGCGGTGGAATGGCCTTCGTACAGTCGGCAATCCGTCGCTCATTACCGCCTTCGTCTAAGCGTTGGCTCGCGCGCCAGTTCCGCGACCCTCTCGTGCGCCAGCGAGCCTCACATCCAGCGAGCTTTCGCTCGCGTTCAGCCTTCAAGCTCATCGACCTCGACGATCGGTACAGGTTTCTACAGCACGACGACGTGAACTCTGTCGTTGACCTCGGCGCCGCGCCAGGTGGCTGGAGCCAGGTCGTCGCGGGCAAGTTGGGATGGGCGATTGACGACGTGCTGGTGGGACAAGCGCGGCATGGGCGGAAGAGCGAGCGGGAGCGGAACGACGAGGTGTTGGACGGTTTTGGCCTTGCAGACGAAGCGAAGATCAAGACGTACGGGTCTTGGAGCACGCCTGCGACGTCGCCGTCCGAAGACGAGTTGGAAGACCCACTCCGGTACCTCAACGCGGGAACACCGAAGCGCGGTCGTGGGCGCGGTGTCGTCGTTGCCGTAGACCTCCTCCAAATCTACCCCATTCCAGGCGTGAAGACCCTGCAGATGGACTTTCTGTCGCCCGAGGCTGACGAAAGTATTCAGGCACTGCTCGCCGCGTCCACGCGAGAAACAGGAGAAGACCCCCGTGATGCACGCAAGGTCGACGTGGTTCTCTCCGACATGGCCGCGAATTTCGCTGGGAATCGCATTGCCGACACGGAGTCTATCCTCCAAATCTGCCACGCGGTACTTCAGTTCACGAAAAACCATCTAAAAACAGCGCGTGAGATTGGCAGGCACCGTGGTGGCGTCCTGGTGTACGTGTTTCCTTCCTTCACCCATCTTGTGTACCGCTGATCCACAGTCTAGGCTCAAGCATTTCCAGCATCCGCTACTACAAGAATTCCGGAAGAGGGAGCTAGAGCCCCGCTTCAATTTCGTAATGTATCACAAGCCCGAGTCCAGTCGCGACGAGTCTAGCGAGGGCTACTGGATCTGCATGGGCTGGAAAGGCGACCGCCGTTTCTAGTCTCGCAACCTCCACGGTATCACTAGACACCGTTATTTTCAAATGTCTCCCGCGGCATGCGAACGTTGTCTGGGCCGTGCCTTCGTCATCTCCGCGAACGCTGCGTCCACCCACCGACACGCCACGGATGTATACTTCGATGCGCACGCGGCAAACGCTACGGCATCTTCGCGGCATATCGCGCTCGACAAGACCGCCATGCCCAGCCTTTTACATTCAATGCCATGTTCAACGGCGATGCTTTCTGTGGCCTCCAATGTGGAAAGGGTTTAGAAGTACGTCAACAACGACAATATGTCACCAATAGGTTGAATAAATAAACCATCGTGTGATGCAGGTGGCATCCCGCATAATTTCTCGTGATGCTACGGCACCGCCGTAAGCTCAGATTGAGCCGCGTCGCACGACTCCATCTCTGTGCCTTAGACTCTGAGAGGTACCATCCAACGTGGATCCACGCGCCGTGCTGTGGGGTCCGCCGCTCTCCCTACCCAGTTCTAATGATTCAAAAGTTCAGCGATAGCTCATCGTAGGAAATAGCCGTCCTCACCCTGCAACTCGAGGTTACCCTCCTGTCGCTCGGCTAGCAAAATGTCGTCAATGGCATGTGGCCATGGCCTTTGGAAATTACGCACCTCTCTTTATAATGACGAGCCGAACGAGACTTGCAATCCCTACAACAAAGATACCGACGTTAGTTGCGAAGAGGCCACCCAAGGTAAGTTCCAACGTACATGCGATGGTAATGCACGCTAAGAAATCTATAGGAGTGGCACCGAATGGGAGGGGACCGATGGCGATGGCGGCCACACCAATGACAACGCCCAAAACAAACACGAGGAAGCCGCGAATTGTCGAGTAATCTCTGGTAAGGGAGAATCTAGTCAGCGTACGCAATGGCGAGTGAGACTGAGCGGACGTACGACATGACGGGCTGAGGAGGTAACACGCTAGGACGTTGGATTGACGAAGAAGAAAATATGAGAATGTGGACTCGACGTAAAAGGTGAAGGTAAGAGGTCAAGATGGCCTCGATAATTGCTGGAGCTCACTGCTATTTAAGCTCCGTCTGTGGCCAATCTTGACGTGGCTTCTCCGACTCGCGTGCTGTTGCGGAGGCCGCGCGTTTGAGATGCTCTGATATGTTTTTCTGTGTACGGCGTGTGCTCATTCGCAGGACACCCCGCCGGTAAGTCACGTAGTTGTTCCTGTCGCAACTCAATAAAATTGACAATCCTTTTCTCGAAGGGCTCATCACTCTAGAGGTCTAACATTCTCACAAATTGGTGGGCATGAGTACGCACTTCGAAAAGCCCTTCGATCGCCGGGCGATCGATAGTGGAAACTCTGTCGGTATCCGGGGACATTCGTACTTTTTACGCCAACACAGCCAATAGAACCAACTACCCATACGTGAATGTTCTTTTTGACGGGCAAATAAGTTTACTCAACATACTGGCCACACGCGAAGCGAGCACCTGATATCTCTCATAGTGAAACCATGTTCCTAGCCCGCCAGGATTAGGTATTTCTACGCGCTACATGCAGCGCTTGGTGCCCATTGTGAATGAGTGAATTGAGGCCCATAAAATACGGAATGACTTCAAGACTCAGTACTCAGGTCGTGGATACAGGGTTGAAGTAAATCGGTGCCAATTGGATAGGGAAGGGAGAGAAAGGTAGGACCAAGGTGGCCGTTCAGGATTCCTCAGCCTGTAGAAACACGACAGTAAGTGCTAGTTTGGGACATAACAGACGAGAATGAACGCACTTGTGTTGTACTCGTAGTTCTCCTTCGTAGGCGTGCAGCTACGCGAGTCGTCATTGAGCTGAGCTTTCCGCAGACTCGAGTGGCAACTTCGAAGCCCATCTTGCAGCCTGCTATACTGTAGTTGTATCCTTTTATGCATATGGTCGTTAGTATCACAGATATTGAGGGAAAGCTTGAATCGACGAACCGCAGCGAAGAATGTGCATCGAGATTTGAACTGGGGTATAGACCGCAATCATCACCGCCGTAGAACAGGCTATGAGTGGGAGGGCAGCGACGCGACAAAAGAATTTCGCGCCATCGGCTATGAGCACAATCACCGGTTCGATGATCTTTTCGCAACATAGCTCTGCAACGGCCAGGTTGAACTTGAGAATTGCGTCCATATCCTTGAAAATGTCACTTTAACAGGCAATAACAAGCGATTAGAGCCGATACTAAATGAAAGGTCATAAAGACTCACGCCATATTGAGTAGGGTAAGAAGAAGAAAAGAAAGGAGAAGATGCTCTTGTGCTCCTTCGTTTGACATTCCCCGTATTTATATCGACGAGGAAATCTTCGATCCGCGGTGTTGGACAACTGTGACGCAGGCTGCGGCTTCCGCGTGTACTCAGAGCCTCGTGTTTGACGTGACAACATGGCCGAGCTTGGTGTACGATTTAGCGAGAAAAGGCGCCAGTGAGAGTGTTTACTTCTTCCCGTGGTCGTGTGCCTCAACGGTTGACTACCCGGAATTGTCTAGAGCGTGTTTGGAGGTTGTATGCCACAATGCTCAGGAAACTGCGGGCTCGGGCTTCCGTCAACCTTCAAAACAATTGTCCCATATCTAATATAAGAAGTACCTTCATGGCTTTTGTCAGTAGGCAAGGGTCCGTATGACGGGATGTTTGGTTTCGTGACGATTGACAAGTCGACTTCCTCGTGGCAACAAGTCCGTTATATCGCCCTCGGTAATTTCTAAATCTCAGATGAGTACAATAGTTACTGTCTTAGGTTGAACGTTGAACGATACCGGACAATGATCGGTCCACCGGTCGCAAAGGAGCCGAGTTCGACTCGAGTTCGACTCAGTTTCATGCCAATTTCTCACGCTCGAGCACCTGGTAGACGTAACATGACAAGATAGCAGCCCTTGACGAGAAATACGCACGAACTGGTTCATCGAACCGTAGTGTTCGTATACACTTTTGTCTGAATCCGGAAGTTTCCGTAGGCAAATAACCAGCGCTTACCGTGGTCCTCGCCGGCAACGGCCGCAGCTAAGAAGCGCCAATGATCTCGATGTGGTTGTACGCCACGACGGCGTCGGCCCATAGATGCCATTGTAGCATCTTCGCCCAGTGCTGAAATGACATGATGCGCTGTTTAGGCAACAATTTGAGCGAGATTGCTTTCAGATCATGCACCGGTTCCTCCTAGTCGCAACCTAGTCGGGGGGAAATGCTCCGCGTTTGAGCCCGGGGGCCGTAAAGACTCTGTATGCATTCGAGATAATCACAGCGGTACACGTCGGTCGAGATCAGCACGTACATCAAGGTTCAACTCTGCTCAGCGACACTCCGAACCAAACCGCGCGATATGCACTCCTAATCGATACATCAATTGATGCGCCCTCTTACCCTTTCCGTCGTACGCCACAAAGCCGTCCCCCCGATCGCGAGGAATGTGGAGCTAACGATGGCTGCGAAACCTCCTAGCGCACTCCACCCTCGCACGCATTTCAGCGTTCGAACTGGCCAGCTAGCGCGAGTGTAATCTGCCGCCCAATCGCGCGCCGCTGCCCCTGCCAGTGTGTCAGATACCCTGACAAGGCGCGAGTACCACAGCCCCGTTCCCCAGCAGCTCGAATATCATCTCCGCCATCGCTCGGAGGCTGCTTACATCGCGAAATCCCATCGCATACATATCTTTGCCTAGTCCCTCTGTGTTTCGCAGGCAAGGCACCCTAGAACACCGGCGTCCTGGGGCGTCATCTATCCGTCATCCCTAAGAAGGCAAGAATGCACATGCATGGAAGAACTTGCCTGATCGAACCGTGTTGCACAGCTGCACGAGATGGCCCTTGTGTGAACCGAAGCGGACGATGAGCACACGTCCCGAGGGTACGGTCTGCCCCGACGGGTGGAGCGCACCCTCCGGACGGGAGCTGCGTGTCTCGCGGTGTGCACCTGTGGAGGCGGAGGCGGGCTTTGCGCACGGCTGGATAAGGAGACGCCGCGCCGACGTGGCCCCGAGCTTCTTTCGGGATGTCCAGTAGGCGTGTCCCTGGGCACGGCGAACCTTGGTGGTCGCCTGACTAGATCAACGGACACGAAAAGCGTGTGCACGCACCCCTCCCAAACCTCCGTGTGCACCAGCGATCGCCACCGCGCACATCAGTGGGGTCCGTTCTGGTGCATTCAATTAACGGGCTGCTAGCAGACGCTCCGCCATCTTCGTTTCCACGCATCAGGGGGGACGCGGGCGACCGTGGAACGGTGTGGCGTTCGGCAATGACAAAGGAACAGAGCTGCGATAGGAAGGCGCAATGGCCGCTGACGACAAGGGAACAGCCCCCAACAACACGCAGAAATAGAGCACGTACACTCAGCGGGCTCCTAGCCTGATCGTGACATGCGCAAACCGCACAAGGGGCGCACTTCCCAGATACCGGCCGTGATAGGGCGCTGCGTTGTCATCTTGAAGGACACTGACACGATAAGAAGGTGGAGCGAATAGTCAGCAGCACACGCAGAGACGACGGAGCCGAACCTGTCTGACCGCGCAGTACGGAAATGGGACGATTGGATTGCGGCTACTAGGGCGCTGAGTACGATGAGAGTAGGAAACTGTCAGTCAGGGCAGAATGTAACACGGGTATGTGCTGCATGGGGTATGTAACAATGGGAAACCTGCACAAAAGTAGGCAGGGAGGATCATGACGAGGATGGGAAGGAAAGCTATGGTACAGGCGGGACGTTCAAGACAAGGTTGAACGCGGCTAAGCTTACTCGATACAGACAATGGTCGGATTAGGAAACGAAGCTGGTGCTGCGCCACCATGCACGGGATTTCGGTGACACATCGCATCTCCGTAAGCAGATATCACCCAAATCAGACTCGTCTGGACATAGCCACGACGGCCACCATCCCGTATCTAATTTCCTCCACTTCCTTCTTCTCCTCGTCTCTTTCTGCCCCATTTCACGAATAACGAGCGACAGGCTTCCCCGTCATGAATTGTCGTCACGAAACACCCAGGGATTCAAGCGCGCCTTCGCTGCGGATGGTCGTCGGTCGGCGATGCGCGGAGTGTACAGAAGAAAGCGAGGAGGTGGATGCAGATGATGGTCGGTGTACGAGTGAAGCTTGGTTCTCGGTGCGTGGTTGTGACTTAGCTTAGGCACGGCAGCTACTGACTGCGATTCACAAGGTTTCACACGTAATAGCGGACCGGCACCTGTGGTAATCGTCGCGGTATTCCTGGTAGCTGCCGCCATCCTCACGATTGTCTGGCGCGGATGGCATGGCAACATGGCACGGTGGACGTCGAACGCAGCGAACTCTTTTGGCCCAAGTACAGGCGCTGATTCCACAACGCGCGAGCTTACGGCGCAACCACTCGCAGGAGGCATGTCCGCTACTGCGAACGGCGACGCAGCCCCACGGACGCGCAGGTTGCGCGCAGGACGAGACGTCCTGGACGAAGAGCCAGCCAAATGTCGACGGGGTCTCTCCCAGTATACATGAAAGAACCTGGCGATCAGGAGGTCGTCATCTACCGGGGCCCTGAAGACATGGCGCCACCATATTTTGAAGTTGTTGCTCCAGATGACTATTGGCCGGCAGTATCTCCCGCTCTCGACCATGGGCACTGCGGTCTCCGGAAATCGCTACGCACGCGCGCGGCTCGTGCTGGACGCGCGCACTCGAAACCCTCCCGAGCACCCTCGCGGAGGCAGAAAACTGAACTTCTCGGTAAGCCCTTTCCCTTGTTCAGTAGCATGATTAGAACATTGTATCTTTGACTCGATAATATATTTATTTCCCCTTCTATCGCAAATGAGACCGCGAGTTGTTTGCGTTGAAATGTGCTTTTGCACGCCGTGCAGTAGGCCACGCATTTGCACTGGACGCGTTTTCGGGAACGGCATTTTTTGAAAGCCAGCGAAAAGCGAAGTAGACGAAGATTTAACGAAGAGCGCATATAACGACAACAGCTGCCACAACGTGAGCTGGCCGTTCGAGTGCTGCGCGTCGAGGAAACCAACCTCTGAGCTGGTTCTCGGTACAGTGGGCGCGACGAGAACGGCGTCGGCGGACGGAGATACACGCTCGCATGCATATGTTGCATAACCAAGCGACGCGAGTCGATATCGAGCACTTGTATGCTTGCGTCGAGACTCGACATTATCGAAGGCCCATGCGGACCGCGTCTCTCCGGCCCGCTGCACGCGTGAAACTAAAGTCGCGACTGAGCAGCGCAAAGCGTGCGCTCAAGGACGCTGCGAGTGACACTACAAAGATAAGCATAGACTCCACGCGTGACAAAGACATACTGAAGTAATCAATCTTTCGAATTTAACCTGCAGTCTGCACCGTGATAAATGAACGCGCTCTCGAGCGGGATAGAGATGACAATATAAATTAAATAGATGCATTAATTCGGTGTACTACGCATGACGTAGCACGGCATAGCCTGCTGCTGTAACGGCCTGCTAGCATGGTTACATAGAATCGTTACTGCGGGCAGCGGCGGACAGCCGCGAGTCGGCACCTGGGCCAATACATACATTGTTATCCTTTCATTCCTGCGCGCGTACGGTCAATATTAACCCAAGCTCGTAACAAACAACGAACGCACCGTTCAATTCAACGGATTACCGCGCCATTGTGCTCGATGTTCATAATGCAGCGCTGGGGGAAACATTGATTAATAAGGACGCGACCCTACAGCCGGGCACGCGATTTGTCAGCTGTTAGACGTCGTCTTCGTGCCGAGTAAATGATATTAATAGTGGGTTGATCTAGACGAAAGATGGCTCAGTGACCATCAACAACGTTAGACAAAGAGGGAGTATACCTATTAACCTATAACCTAGTATGCAGGGGAGTCGCCAACCCGTCGTTCTGTAAGAAAACAATTAGTCCCCGTCATACGTGTTAGGGGCGTAAATGAAATGAGCTTACCGTGCGGATTAACAGTCTTGTGCACTACTACTGCGCCGTAGTAGCGGGCAGGTTAGTACGGAACGAGACGGCGGACAGCTCGCCGTGGGGTGTGGCGGGCACCACCACCTGCAGCAGGACTGCCACGCGGAGTGGGGAACGGCAGTCAGCGGTAGCAGCAGGTGACTGGTACGTAGAGAAAGCGGGAAGGAGAGAAGGGATAGCTCGAAAGCTGGGGATCCCTGCTCCATCCCTCCCGCTTTTATCTCTGTGGTTAGCGCGCAACCAAACAAGGACATCAGTTGCCTTGGAACTCGTCGAACACAGGCAGCCTCGCGTTGGGGCATCGGATGCGTGTGCCGAAGGCGGCACGCCCACGCGGTGGACGCGGTCCTGTGTCCCTCGGCGGCGTCGGTTTCCTTGTCCGTTTTCCCGCAGCCGCGTCCCTGTACGAATTTCAGCGCGAGCAAGGCAACGCGTCCAAGCGGTTGCGACGTTGTGCTAGCCGGGCAAGTACGAGGTGAATCGAGGTAGGTCTTCGCCGGGCTAGACGTCTTCCAGCGCACGTCGCCGAGTCTGATTTGGGCAAAAGCGTCGGTGAGCACTCCGCCTAGTGCGAATGGAAACAAAAACAAATCATTAGCACGGTGACTTCTGCTGCTTACAACGCCGCTATTTCACTTACAGAGAGGCGTACAAACCGAGTGATGCTGTCTGTTCACGCTGCACGTCTTGTCGCGACGTTCTGGCGAGTGGCGGGACCGGAGAATTCGAGGTCGCATATGTTACTGCGACGACCGTGCGAGCGCGACGGTGTGCTTTGCATCAAACACAGGCGCGAGAACAGACAAATCTGGATTGGTGTGAGCGAAGCTTGCGCGTGTAAGGATGATGCAATACGAATTTACAAACCACGAAGAGACAGCCCTCGCTGCGGCCGCAACGGGGTTGTGAGTCCAGATGCGCCGCGATCATACACGGTCGGCAGTTGAGGATGGCCGACGCAGCAGGAACCGTCTGCAGCAAGATGAGAGCCAAGTCAGCGTGAGCGGAGTGCTAGACTCGGAGTCGGTGATCGAAGGGAATGACGCTGGGTCGACGCCGGTTCTGCGCACTCCGCGACAAATGGCGGATTTCTCGCAAAGCCAACGCAGCGGGCGAAAATTTCGTACGCGCGATGCGGCCGCTGTAGTAGCGGCCAAAAGGGAGTGTCAATTCTTCTTGGGTGGGTTGATTTAACCCTGATATTTGCAACGATCAAACCCGAGGTCTCATAACGGCGGTTGCGAGATCCTGATCTGCGGCAACCCTCGGGACTGCTGGTCAACGTTGGCGACCTTTTGGGCCCTATCGGACTTCACAGCTGATGACTGGCCTGCACAGACACCTTAACGGACCCCAGTGGTGAGCTCCAAAGGCAGCGGAAGGTATAGAATCTCACTGCCGGGCGTTGGGGCGGTTGGCAGCGCGCTTATATCTTTCGTAGCCGACATCCAATATCCCTAATATCGCCCTTGACAACCCACCAGGTTTAGAATTGACACTCCCTAAAGTCCGCCTGGTGATCGTCCAAATTTGCTGCAAATCTGCGATGCGCGTCGCGTATTTCGGCGGCCGAGTGGGCACGGCTGCGCAAGGCTTGCTGAATGCGCAGAGACGGCGGGGGAAATCCATACTAACAAGCACGTAAGCAGTTGCCGTCGTTAGTAAAGACGGTGCAGCGTCGAAAATCAGAAACAGTCCATGGGAGACCGTGCAGAGCGATAGACGAGCCGGGGACGCTGCGGGCGGCGGCACTGCCTGACGGTGAGCAAGATTGCAATATTGCGGGGCGAAGCGCGGCGGGGGTGGACGAGGGAAAGGCCGCGTGGGCGCCAAAGGAGAGTAGGTGCGCGACGAGCGAGTCTCGTCGACTCGACGTCGAGCAAGCTGCAGTTGTGACTGGCGTTGGCGCTGGATGGAGGCGGATCGCCAAAGAGCTCGACCGCCCCGTTTAGGCAGCTGAGCTGATGATCGCTCCGCCACGTGCCGACAACCGATCCTGGCGCCTTGTCAGTCGCGTCCGCCTGCCGACCTTGCACCGACCCCTGCACCCGCTACCACGCACGAAAAGCCCGGCCAGGCGACCAGACCACACGGCAGCGAGCAAGTCTCCTCAGACTCGTTGTGCCCGCCCCTGCTATCTCTGGTCTGTGGCGGAGAGGTTCAAAATACGAAATTTAATATTGGCTACTGAAGTTTAGCGGGGGACAGGAATTTGTTTCGCAAAACAGGTCCTCGCTGGCAGACGAGAGGTACTCGATACCACAGCGTGCGGGACAGAGGCCCGGGCGGCGCGAGGCAGCACTCTATCCAAACTAGGCAACGCCACGATGCTGTCAAGTCGGGCGCGCGCCGGCCCGCCGGCGCTGCACGACTCTCGCGTCCTGCGCCAGCGTCCCGCTCGTCTGCACTCGTCGTCCACGGCAGCGACGACGATGTTCGCGTCCCGCCGCCCCAGCCCGACCAGGACCTCTTCAACAGAGACACGCATGCATCGCACGGGCCCTGCGCGAGTTGCAGGCACTGCACCGCGGCGGTCAGCAAGATACGCGCTGCATATCCAGCCGGCATACAGCAACGTCGACGGCGGCGGGGACAGCGAGCACGACGACAAGCCCCGCCCCTGAGGACTACGCGACTCGACGGCGGGCGCGCGACCGTCTGCTCTGCTCAGACAACGCTGTGAAGGCCGACGCGCACCAGCGGACCAGACCCGACCCGACCCAGGTTCGCGCGAACAGCGGGACTCACAAGCCGACATCGACACACACAGCTGTGCATTCGGTGCACCACCTCCCGCCGTCTCGTCATCTCGCACGGCCGCCGTCGTTGCTAGGCACGGGGAGGACCCGGCGTCCTACGCCAATCTTGTTCGTGGGGATCTCGAGCGATCCCAGGATGGCAACGCGAACGCAGCCACCGCCGCAGCCGCAAGTGCAGGAGATCTCGCCGCCCGGCGTTCTCGACGTGGGCCAGATTGCCGTGAATCTGGACGCGTGCGAGCCGGGATGGCGGATTCGCCAGGTACGACGATCTCGCGTCGCCGTAATGGCCCACGCTCGCGCTGATCGCACTTTGCTATGCCCATCCAGAATCCCGTCGTGCGTAGGCACCCGTACCCAATATAGTACCCGTGGGGATGCAAGCGTTCGCTGCGGGACGGCTGCTGTCTATCGACATGCAGAGGGGGGGGGCATCAGCTCGACTCTCGCAGAGGTGAGCGAGCGACATACGCGTATAAACATACTCTGATGGAATTGATAGAATAGGAGGGTATGGGAAATTGCGTGCAGAGGCACGAATATGCTCAACGCGTGGAGAAGGCGGAGCGGGGGCTCGTGACACAATCAGAACGACAACAACGATGGCACCGGACGGCCAAAGGTAAGCGAGCCCAGAGAGGAGTGTGGGCTGCCGGAACTCACTATTTCCACTTCCCCCCAGGGGAGACGCGGCCCTGCAGGACGATTGCTTGGCCACGACTGGGACAAGAGAAGCCACGTCCTCTGGACGGACATGCTCGGCCATTGCCCACGGAGGACGCGCCCTGTCGCGTAGGCGTCGTACGGATACCTGGAGACGAGCAGCCGATTCGCTGGCGACGCGAACCGGCAAGCAGTATTTTTCAAATTCGCGGCCTCGACACGACCGCCTGCTGGTTCGAGCGGCGGCGCAACATGGCGAGACTGCACGAGAGCTCTGGGACGGGCGTGGAGTTCCGCCTGCTGGCGAAAACCCACGTGAAAATTACGGTCGACACCACGACGGTTCTGGTGTACAGAGACGCGCTGGGACACTGCAGCGCACCAAGCTGAGCGCGGAAAGTTGGGTGGCAGACGGGGTTCAGCAAGAGCAGACACGAAGAGCGCACTCGCTTCTCGGCGGTGGGTGCGACGACCCTGGATGAACTACGCGTACTCGGCAGCCGTTGCCTGCTTTGCAACCCTGTGCACCGCGTTGCTGCAGTTCGTGAGCCGGTGCACCTGCAACAGCCCGCACTATGCGAGGCCGGAGGCAGGACACCAGACCATTCGCCGATGCGGCCGCGGGCGTCCTAGGTGCGATCTCGTGCTGTTGTCATTTGCATGCCCCCGCTGATTGTGATTGTTGCACGCACAGAATTACGGCATGTGCGTTGAGCAGTGGCGCGAAGGGCATCGGGCCACTTGGCGTGCGGCGGGGGCTCGCAAGCGTTTTCGGGCGAGAAGACACTGGCCTAACAGTAGTGATAGGCCTCGAGGGTATGGGAAATTGCGTGCATAGGCCGCAATCTCTCCTGTGCTCAGAACTCTAACGAGGGGTGTCAGGCGCCACCAGGACGTCAGATAAGGTGAGCAAAGCCAGTGGCAAACGCGGGTCAGCGACGCTGACGGTTTCGATCCTGTCACAGTGTTACAGGATCTCATGTCGTCATCTGCACGGATTTGCGATCATCACGGGCAGAAATGGCTCGCGTTCGTCGGGAACAACGGTCGGAGGTACGTCTTGGCTCCTGATTCTGTACGAAGGAGATGGCTTACGTATCTGCTTCGAGCAGATACTCTGTCGTACGGCGCATCGCGTGTGTGCGCGGGCTGGGCTTTGTCAATTACATAATCGCCTCGGCACTTGGACGCCGCGAAGGATCGCAAAGACAGCGCACACTACGAACGCCGAAACAGCGTTGGCGCGCCGCGATTGAGGGCCAGTACACCCTTTGCCTGGCAGAGGGTTCTTGCGCCTACGCCACAGCAGTCGAAATACATGGTGGCCATGTACCGATTCATTGGGAGCTCATTGGCTGTCTCTCGGCGGTCGTCGCTCGCTTTGCAAGGCTGTCCACCGGCTGTTGACAACATCGGGACGACGAAGGACCCCCTCGTCGTCTCGCTCCGACTTCTGGATCTGGACTTTGGCCACAACGAGAGGCAAGTGGGGGGCACGCGCTGCGCACGAACTTCGTACTGACGACGATCATCATGCACTCAGGGTATGGGAAATTGCGTGCGTGGGCACGTCTTCTTGTCCACCGGTCCCCCGCCGACTCGACTATCTGACGGCGAATCGTCCCGGCAACGACCATACGCACCCCCCCTGCCGCAACGATCGACGCGCAAGAAGATTGGCCAGCGCCACGGCGGGTGCTGCGGCAGGGTCGCGCCGTTATCCACCTCGAAGGACGCGACCGCGGCTCACAGTCGCACGAGCTTGGTGTGGCGCACGCGAATTCAAGGCCGCCGCCGTTGCGCGCAGGCGATGTAAACCATTGAGGGAACGGCGCGTCCGCTGGCACTGGGCGTACAGGGCAAAGGCAGCGGGTGGGAGCATGCTCGCTTGGCCGACGAGGATAAACAGTCTCAAAGGTACGCGGTATCGATGCCCATCCGAGCCGTTACTGATAACATGATGACAACAGGGCAATCTGGTACCGTCGGGGCTCGATCGCGAATCACTTGGGTGCGTCACCGTACCACTGTGACGCGCACCTGTGATGGGACGACGACAAGCCGTCAATTGGCTATAAACTCCACGGGCCACTTTGCAAGCGTGCCGTGGCGGACACGCACTGCGCTCTCTCGCGATACAATGCAGATCTGCGGCGCGCGCCGGCTGGTCAGCTCTCCTTGTTACCGTGCTCGCTTTCCTATCTTTCTAACTTCATGGTGGTCGCGCCTAGAATTCTCCGCGGCTGGTCTGGATATTGAGCCGCAGACAAGAACGAGCGCGAGCGAATATGTTCAAGCCAGGGACCCTGAGCGGATCCCGCTGCGCACACACGACGTCAAGAACGAAAAACATCATCTCGGCATTTCGTCGGTCGTTGCGTTGCGCGAGTCTCAGGCATGTCTTCTTCTGATTTGCCTAGGTGCTGGTTACGCGCGGCTGTGCCAACGCTTTCCCCGTGTGGCGTGCAGTGCTGGGACGGCGGCGGACCATTCAAGGAAACCTTCGCATTCCACTCAACAGACAAAGAAGGAAACGAAGGAAGACGACACTCGGGCGCGGGGACAGACCTCCGGAGGCAGCGAGCGATATAATGCCACCGCCGCTCGCGGCCCGCAGGCTAACCACTCCCGCTCCCACGCGACAAAGCCAGACACTCGCCCGTCGACATGAACCGCACACGCGTCGTGCAGCCTTCTCAGACACCCAAGCCCAAGCCAGTGTATCTCCTGCATCACTACCACAGCTGGCTGCCGTCTCTCATGCCCCTCAGTGAGCCCTTGCTTGCTTGCCATGCATCCGTTCGGGCTGACGCTTCGGGCACGCGCAGAGTCTCCGTACCAGTACAGGCTGCACGACACGCGCCACGACGTGAGCGCGCTCGCGCAGGAGGCCATCGGTGAGTGCACCTCTCTCTGCAAACGTTCCGCGGCACTGACGGCGACTCGCGCAGTGAGGGCGACGGGAAACCCGTACGCGAAGCCGATGTGGACGCGCGAGGAGGAGACGGGCGAGCAGAAGAACGTGTACAAGCACCACGTCGAGATGGCAAACTGGCCGCGGCACATCACGTACGAGGCCCCAGGGCACAACAGCAGCGTGCGGCAGCTGGCGGAGATCGCGGACGGGCTGCGCTCGGGGCGGATCTACTTCCGGCGGGTGTCGGCGGCGGAGGTGGCGCGGCACGAGCGTGCGCTGGGGCTCGCGCACGTCGAGGCGCGGCGCGCGCGCAACGACGCGCACCAGGTGCGCCCCCTGCGCCCGCTCGACACGCGGTCGCTGCTGAAGCGCAAGTGGACGGGGATCAAGACGCGGAACGTGGTGACGCCGGAGGAGGACGTCCAGGCGGCGATCTGGCCCGACGACGCGGCGGTGGCGCGTGCGCGGGCTGCAGAGGTCGACGAGGTCGAGCAGTGGGAGGACTAGACGGGTCGCTTTGTTTGGGTGCGACTGTGTGCCTGTTTTCTTGGTCTAGCATAGTGCAATTGTAATGTCGTTCTCAGCCCGCCGTGCAAACGTGTGTCAGAAACAAATATATTGCTTCTGGTCTACATTTCAGTGCATGTCTGCCCGTACGAACAAGCGTCCTTTCCATCCAAAAACAGACCGGCCGGCGTGATTCACCGACTCGCGGCGCCGTCGTCGTGTCCCTCTGCAACGAGAATGGTCAGGCGGTCGCGGGGTCGAGTGGGTCGGGTACGCGGCCCAGCTTCGCGCATTCTGGGCCATCGCACGAGAAGGGCGTCGGAGGTTCGCACTGGTCCCTCGCCCTCAGACCTGCTCGCCTTCCCGCTCGCCGTCGTACTCGTGCTCGCTGACGCGTTCCCGCCGCGCGTGCCTTTCGCAGGCAACTCCGCCCCAGCAATGGGCGCGTTGTCTGCTGTGGGCGTCCGTCACATCAGTCAACGAGGACGCGGTTGCGAGCCTCGACGCACCGCGAACGCGGGCCGCGTGCCCACGCTTTCCTGTTTCGTTGGATGGGATTTGTCGCGCAGGCAATGGCAACGGGGGTGCCGTCTGATCGTGTTTTTTTTTAGGCCCGCAGCGTGGTCGAAAGCGAGACGCACCGTAAGCGTGAATCCTCGTTGCACCGTCGCGCCTATGCCTCCTCCGGCATCGTGTCGCGCTCGCCCGCCCGTTCGTTCCGTCGCGTTCCCCATCGTGCTCGCGCGTGAGCGAGAGGTGGTCGCGTTGTCTGTTGTGCGCTGCCGTCAAGCGTTTCCACTGACGTGGTAGCTTCCATGGACGACGTGCCCGGCGGCGCACCGGGCGCGTTTGTCCCGTTCTATCCGTGGCCAGATCGCGTTCGTCCGTGGGTTCCTGGAAAGCGAGTTGCTGTGCGGTTGCATCAGACGACGCGACGCGATGATAGCGGGTGCAAGGACGTACCGAGATCGTGTGCGCGACGATGCGACGCAGCCGTCCCAGTGCCCCATCGGGTATCGTACCTCGACCGGCCTCGTGTGAGCCCCCGACGAAACCGTCGTGCCGCCGTCGCTCCCCTGCGCCGACACGCTCGCCACGACACACCCGCGGTGCACACCGTCTGCGCCGCCGTTCCAGATCGTTTCCAGAGCGATCCGGGCGACTTTGTCGAAATCGCCATGAAACGGTCGTGTTTTGCGCGAAATTCAAACGTCGAATTTCGCGTGTCTGGCTGTCGCGCCGCGGTGCCGGAGATGTCTGCGGTGTGTCGTCGTGTGCGCGCAGCCGCCAACGTGCCGTGCCGTCGCGCCGTCGAGTGATTCGCGCGGGGCGCCGGCCCCGACGAAAACGTCGTGTTCCCGCCGCCCCCGTGCGCCGACGCGTTCGCCACGACGCAGACGCAGTGTGCGTCGTCCGCACCGCTCCTCTGCGCCGTTTCCAGGGCGGTCCGGGCGGGTTTGTCGAAATCTCCATGAAATCGTCGGTTTTTGCGCCGAATTTGAATGTCGAATTTGGCGTTTCTGATTGTCGCGTCGCAATGACAGAGGCGTGGAGATGTCGCCGCCGTGTGCGCAGGGCTGCCCGAGGTCGACTCGTCGCGCCACGGCGTGTTTTCTCCGGGGCGTCCGGGAGCGCGTCGTGCGCGTCCCAGGGACTCGTCGGCCACGGCCGGGCATCCATCGTGCTCGTTGTGGCTGCCAGAGGGTGTAGGGTGTGTTCTGAGGTGTTTTCCTGCCGTTTACAAGCGTCTCCGTGGCCAAAGTCGTGCGTCGCCGTCAAACGGCGCGTTTGAGTCGAGATACAACGTTCAGGGCGGACGGAACGAACCCTGCGGCGCACGCGCGTTGTTTGCCATCTGAGCGTGCGTGTCGCGTGAGTTTGGACCAAAGGAACACGATCTAGGGCATCTAAAGAGGTGAGAGTAGCGGACGCACCGGGGTTCCTCGGGCGTTCCATATCGCGCTCCCACCGCCGCATTTTGGGCATCTACGTCCAATGGCAACGAAAACGGCGTGCTCCAGCCGCCGTCGTGCTTGAATCCCGTGCTTTGCACCGTCGTCGTCGACGGCGACGACGAAGGCGAGTTTGAAAGCCAGTGGAGGCGCCCGCCAGACTGGTCGTGCGCGCAAGGCCCGGCGCGTGCCCGCTGTGGATGACAGCTGTTATTCGATTTGTTGCAGCGTCCGTGTCCCGTTCAGCGTTGTCGGAGCGCGCTGGCAGGCACAGACGGCGGCGGGCACTGCGCGCGGGCTGGGCCGCTGGGGTGAGCGATCGAGTAATAGGACGGTACCGGCGTGCGCACGCAGAAGCGAGGGGCGGACGACGCGGGGCCGTGGCAGAGAGGCGGCGCGCGCTGCAGTGCGCAGGGTGTATGCGACGGGCAGAGACAGGCAGAGACGCGGCGGGGCTGGCAGCAGCAGGACGCAGACGTGAGCGCAGAGTGGACGCGGAGAAGGAGAAGGCGGTGCACGCACGATCGACACCTGGACGTGCCGTGCGCTCTGAATGAGCTTCCTGGGGATGACCTATCTAGTGTATCTAGCTCGCGCGTCCGTGCCCAAGGAGACACCCCGCAGATCGACGTCACCATCTGGTAGACCCTGTATGCATGCGAGGTGATCACAGCGGTCGAGATCGGAGCGTACATCAAGGTTCGATGGTGCCCAGCGACACTCCGGACCAAACCGCGCGATATGCACTCCTAATCGATACATCAATTGATGCGCCCTCTTACCCTTTCTGTCGTACGCCACAAAGCCGTCCCCCCGATCGCGAGGGATGTGGAGCTGACGATAGCTGCGAAACCTCCTAGCGCACTCTACCCTCGCACGCATTCCAGCGTTCGAACTGGCCAGGTAGCGCGAGTGTAATCTGCCGCCCAATCGCGCGCGGTTGCCCCTGTGTCAGATACCCTGACAAGGCGCGAGTACCACAGCCCCGTTCCCCAGCAGCCCGTATATCACCTCCGCCATCGCTCGGAGGCTGCTGACATCGCGAAATCCCATCGCATACATATCTTTGCCTAGTCCTTCTGTGTTTCGCAGGCAAGGCACCCTAAAACACCGGCGTCCTGGGGCGTCATCTATCCGTCATCCCTAAGAAGGCAAGAATGCACATGCATGGAAGAACTTGTCTGATCGAACCGTGTTGCACAGCTGCACGAGATGCCCCTTGTGTGAAGCGAAGGGGACGATGAGCACACGTCCCGAGGGTACGGTCTGCCCCGACGGGTGGAGTGTACCCTCCGGACGGGAGCTGCGTGTCTCGCGGTGTGCACCTGTGGAGGCGGAGGCGGGCTTTGCGCACGGCTGGATAAGGAGACGCCGCGCCGACGTGGCCCCGAGCTTCTTTCGGGATGTCCAGTAGGCGTGTCCCTGGGCACGGCGAACCTTGGTGGTCGCCTGACTAGATACGAAAGCGTGTGCACGCACCCCTCCCAAACCTCCGTGGGCACCAGCGATCGCCACCGCACACATCAGTGGGGTCCGTTCTGGTGCATTCAATTAACGGGCTACCAGCAGACGCTCCGCACCTTCGTTTCCACGCATCAGGGGGGACGCGGGCGACCGTGGAACGGTGTGGCGTTCGGCAATGACAAAGGAACAGAGCTGCGATAGGAAGGCGCAATGGCCGCTGACGACAAGGGAACAGCCCCCAACAACACGCAGAAATAGAGCACGTACACTTAGCGGGCTCCTAGCCTGATCGTGACATGCGCAAACCGCATAAGGGGCGCACTTCCCAGGATAGGGCGCTGCGTTGTCATCCTGAGGGACACTGACACGATAAGAAGGTGGAGCGAATAGTCAGCAGCACACGCAGAGACGACGGAGCCGAACCTGTCTGACCGCGCAGTACGGAAATGGGACGATTGGATTGCGGCTACTAGGGCGCTGAGTACGATGAGAGTAGGAAAACTGTCAGTCGGGGCAGAATGTAACACGGGTATGTGCTGCATGGGGTATGTAACAATGGGAAAGCTGCACAAAAGTAGGCAGGGAGGATCATGACGAGGATGGGAAGGAAAGCTATGGTACAGGCGGGACGTTCAAGACAAGGTTGAACGCGGCTACTCGATACAGACAATACAAGCTCGGGTCGGATTAGGAAACGAAGCTAAGATTCGCGATAGCGTGACTTGCGGGGGAAAACGAGAAAGTGCCCTGCGCTCCAGGCGTGCGGTAGGGGCGCTCGAACTTCGCGAGGATGGGCCTCACGGAGTCCGGCAGTTGGATGAGACCGATGAGCTTTCATGAGCGGGATGCGCGGGTGTGATACGCGCGCGCGCCCGAGGGAGCAGAGGCAGACGAGCCAGCACCGATGTGGTCCTCAGGAGCGAGGGCCTCGTCCCAGCGAACCTTGATGGTGGTGAACAGAGGATCGTCAACAGTGGGTGCCTTGGAAGAGACGGGGTGGAAGTCGGTCTCGGGGGTGGGTGGCTCAAAACCGCTAGGGTGGAGGACGGAGCCGTCCTCGAGTCTGACCTCGACAGGGATCTTCTCGTCCCGAACGCGGGTTTGCGCGGCGATGCCCTCGCTGAGGATGCCCGCGGCGAGCTGCGACATCAGGCCGCCCTCGGATTCCTTGCGTTCTGATATCATGTCGCGCTGGCGTTTGCGTTCGATGTAGTACGCCGGGACGACGTTGTCGTCGGCGTCCTGTGATGGCTTGTGTGGGCGGCTCCACGCAGACTCGATGATCTTCGCGCGGTCAGCGTGCGTCGTCATTGGCATGGCCGTAGCCGTCGCGGCAACGCGAGGCGACGAGGAGAAGGCGCGCTGTGATGGGCGTGAAGACGCGCTCGCGGAGATTGGTTGGCCCGAGGCGAAGTGCCTGCAGATAAGGTGCGAATTAGCCGTGAACGACGTCAGCGGGGTCGGTAAAACATACGAGGGGGAGGTAGCCTCTGCCTGGTCGCGCGTGGCCTGGTGGACGCGTCGCGCCGAGGAGATGGTTTGCGGCCTGGCCTTGGAGGCACTCTTGGCGGCATGCATGATAAGGGAGTGTCAATTCTAAACCTGGTGGGTTGTCAAGGGCGATATTAGGGATATTGGATGTCGGCTACGAAAGATATAAGCGCGCTGCCAACCGCCCCAACGCCCGGCAGTCAGATTCTATACCTTCCGCTGCCTTTGGAGCTCACCATCGGGGTCCGTTAAGGTGTCTGTGCAGGCCAGTCATCAGCTGTGAAGTCCGATAGGGCCCAAAAGGTCGCCAACGTTGACCAGCAGTCCCGAGGGTTGCCGCAGATCAGGATCTCGCAACCGCCGTTATGAGACCTCGGGTTTGATCGTTGCAAATATCAGGGTTAAATCAACCCACCCAAGAAGAATTGACACTCCCTATAGAGGAACCTGCCCGTGCAGAGGAAGACATGGCGGATAGTACGAGGAGGTGTTTGGATTGATCTCGAGGAGAGAGAAATAAGGCGTCGAGTGATGTTGGATACGGGGGCGGCGGGGGTCCTTATATACGACGGGGAGGGATATTGACCCTTGTTTGTGCTGCGCTCCAATATCTTGCCGTTCATCGTTCTTCCCACCGACTGTTTCCTTTTTGGGATGGGAGGGCCAGCTTTTGCGAGTGCATCGCCGAATAAAAAAGGAAGGAGGCGCTGCGCAGAGCGGCATCTAAACACGTGCGCACGCCGACGCCGGCAAGGCGCTTGGCAGATACCACCCTCCGCGTGCCGGTCCATGATCGGGGGTGGCAGAAGAAGGAATGATTGATGATATGTTGATGTCTTTTTCGATGGCGTCATGAGAGAGCCACCCTCAACAACTCCAGAAACATCCCACAGAACATATGACAGACCAGCAGGTCCCACACAGATACCAAACACTACGGCTCATCGTTCGAATCCGCTGAGACGACTTTTCAACTTCAACACGGCTTATTCGGCTTGCGCCACAACGAGCAACGCCCATCTTGACACGATCGTTAGAGTTTGACATGTACAGCATTCACGATTTTCTTATCTGACACCAACCAGGAAATTTCAACACTCGGCTGTCTTGGTGCTACTCAAGCTCGAGAGCCAGAACATCCACAATCCCAGGGAACGCATATATGGACTAGAGCTGTTCCTGTTTCCCATGGTTTTCAAGGGAATACGATTTCTGGGCGCCTTCAGGTCGTGTGAGCATTGTCTAAATTTCGTCTGGGTGGGTCGCAATCGCCGCCCGGGTTACAGGACTGCCATGCACAGCTGTCAGCTGGTGGCGCATAATACGGCATGACGGGCCCTGAACGGGAATACAGTCCTACGGTATCGAGTCTCTCCCCTCGCACTCAACTGCTTACGTGCTTGATTTACTTCGTCCTAGCAGCACTTTAATCTGTGACGGCCGAAGGCACGAACTGACAAAGATGGTACGAGCTGCGGCAACACGTCTCCCATGTATCGCAACCTGCTAGTTTTCCAGAAAGCCAGGATTCGGACGGCAACGCTTCGCATGCAAAGATCGAATCCAAGAACACGGTCCTGGATGAATTTGGCCGACGAAGTTTGTAGGTGAAGCCGTGCTTCGCCGACCAGAAATACAGTCAATCTCCACCCAGCCTCAACTCGCCCACGCCCGCCGACGGCGGTAGCTCAGCACGGGCGGCGGGAGCGTCTCCCGGTATATGTGTCTGCAATCCTGCGGCGATTTGCCCCTCGAGGTGCCGGCGGAAGCGGCGGTAGAGAAGGAAGGTGCGTTGAACGATCGTGCACAAGTCGATCAGCAGGACAAAGAACGCCGCGAGGACGGTCAGGCTGCATTAACGACGCTTCTCCCCTACGCCCGACGAATCTACGACGTCGTGAAATAGGCTCAAGTCTCGTGGTCAATACGAGAGTTCCCAGCACCGTTGGTTTGCGTACACAGCAATCCTGCGAACAAAGTCCTACGATTCAGCAAAGCCGTAGCACAAAAGCCTACATAGACCCAAAAAGCCTCAGGTGCCGGTAGGGCGGTCGATTATCCGGAAGAGCTACCAAAAACAAAAGAGTGACAACATGCGGGCACATCACAGCACGTACGTAAGGGGTCCCGTTGGAAGATACGCTAAGTGTGGGTATATGACGAAACGAGGGGCAGTAGCCAAGGGTTCCACGACGAATGAAATCGGAAGAGAGAAAAAATTAGCGGCGACGATCGGTGCCGCGCCCGTAGCCGGCTTGCAGGTTGTCCAGCTCGGCTTCCAATCCCTTGATCGCGCTGTGAGCCTGCTCGAGGTCCTTGTTGAGACGATCGCGCTCTTGGATGAGCTGTACCGGTGATCAGCGACGACCCACTCTGACGCGTGGGGAAGATACGTACGTGCTGCTCCCACTGCCTGAACCGCGCCTCCTCGGCCTTGACCTGCTCCGTGAACCGCTTGCGGAGAGCCTCCTCTTCCTCCTTGAACTTCGGGTTCTCGAACTTGCGCGGCTTTTGCTCCCCGAACTTGCGCACCTCCATCTGCGCCTGCCGGTAGTTCTCGTAGTGCAGCTCCTCGGTCGTCGAGATCAGGTCCAGCATGTGCGTGCGGATCAGGAGCGAGCGCAGCTTGCGGAAGTCGCAGTGGTTCTCGTTCTCAACTGCCGGCACACACACGACGTCAGCACACGCGCTTTAGGGTTGCCCGGCCGGACGCTGTACGAAGCACAGCGATGACACAACACTTACCCTCGGCGACACCCCACAGGTACTCGCGACCCTTGACCACCCGCCCGTCGGGCGTCGTCACGTCTTCGGTCGACCCGATGATTGAGAACGGCACGGCCTCTTGCAGGATGCGCGCGTGCTCCGCCGCGGCCTCGTCGTCGGTGTCGACGGGGGGCTGGTAGATGCGGATGCCCTGAGTGGTGACGACCTCGCGAATCTGCGGACGCATTCAGCAGCGCCCCGTGCGAACGATCGACATGAACCTACCCGCTGCTTGAACAGAGCCAGGTCGTTTTGGGTAAGCGTGTCCGCCTTTGCGACGACGGGGATCAGGTTGACACGCGTGCCGAGCCGCTTCATGATCTCAATGTCCAGGGGCTTCAGTCTGCATATCGAGACGTGAGAAAATTGCGCGCATCCCAACACAAGTAGATAGACGTACGTATGCCCAGTTGGGCGGATAAAGTAGAGGCACGCGTGGACACGGAGGTCAATCTTATCCTTGCGCTGCGGCTGCTGCTCCTGGCGCATGTACGCCTCGTGCTGGTCGTCAATGAAGTCGACAATGGGGGCCCACGAGTCGCGGTTGTTGACGTAGTCGCCGAAGCCGGGGCAGTCGATGACCGTCAGCTTCGTCTTGAACTGCTTCTCCTCGAGCTCAGCCTTGATGATCTCCACCTCGGTCAGCTTGTCGAGCTGCTTGTGGTGCCGACGGCTGTAGCTCTTCGCGGGCGACAGCTCGGTCGAGAAAAGAGTGTTGACAAGGGTCGTCTTGCCCAGCCCGGATTCGCCTGCCGTCCTCTTCGAACATGGTCTCTACAACAAAGACAACGAGACATACCGACGACCATTATCGTAAAGTGCGCCCCGCGCTTTGCGACAATCTTGTGCCGCTGTTGTTGATGACACGAGGTCAGTCGCGCCGCACATCGTTGAGAACGGAAGACAAGAGCGCACCTGGTTGGGAAGGTTGGCAATGCCGATACCGTCAGACATGATTGAGGCCATTGCAGACGACGAGGGAGGAGGAGGAGAAGAAGAGAGTTCGTCGTCGAGCAGGGAGCACCGTGACAGTGCAGGCATTGTGACTTGATGCATAGTGACGGGTGACATTGATGTGTCACGGTCACCGTGACTACTGCTTGCTCGAGGAGCAATAGATGGTTTAGTTCTTCCTGGTTGGGTGGTGCTAGTTGTGATGACGTGCACATATCATCGACCGTCCGTTTCCTAGATAAGGATGCATTTTTGTGGTAAGCCCCGCCAGCGCGAAGCGTTACCACGTTGACCTATCTAGGAACCCACGGAGTCGCACAGATGATACAAAAATCACCGTGAAAACTCCTGTCGTAGTCAACTCGGATTTGTCTCCGGAGGCGTAACAAGAATTGTTCTACTAGGATCGATCTGCTATAAGCGCAGCTCGAGTGACTAATTAGAGGACAAGCACCCGTGGAGGCCCCGTTACGCAATCACGCAGTAAGGACAAGTGAGTCAATTCTGGGCTCGACGTGTGAATATTGTCTTACAGCATTTTGAGGCCATGTGGTGCTGTAGCCTCCGAGGTATATTGTCCACAACAGATCAATACAAGCATACTGCGCAATTTCGAGCTCAGCCTCGGAAACCGTGCATGGACCTCCATGACACCGGACAAGATTCTGCCTTCACATCGTGGCAGCGCGACGTCACGGAGATGTCACTAGTGGCTGCGAACAAGTGGCCTACCCTGACTCATCCGTAGACAATCGTCTACTCTGGGTCTATAAAACCCATTCACCACCTCGCTCAAACAGCATCTTCTCCCCCCAACACTTCTCTCCTCTTACGCCGTTATGGTGCCCCGCCGCGTTCAAGTTAGCAACATCCAAGATGAAGCTGAGCCCGTCCAAAAAAAAAACGCACTCGACAAGTTCAACGAACTCCCTAAAGTGGTGCAGGGTGGAATCGTCTGCTGCCGTACGTCTACGTAAACTGCTATCGAATATCTGCTCACACCATTGGTACCATATCAGTGGTTCTTTCAGCCCCCGTTTGGTACCCGTTCTTTGCCATCGGTGAGCTTGCTTGTGTTTTCCCCTCCGTACGAGTATCGTCTCACGCTCCCCCCCGTAGTCAAATGGCGCAAAGAAAAGTCTAGTAAGTGCACAATGAATTTTGCACCGCTGGACCGTCTAATTTCATTGTTCTCTATGATAGAGCGCGATCTGGAAGATGCACGTGTGAAGGCGGCTACAGAAGAGATGATAAAGCGCACCAGGGCTGATCTGGATGCCTTTTGGGCAGACCGTGACTAGTGACAGTGATATCTAGAGACTGGGCGATGCAATAGGGGGTCTTTGTTACCAGTTTTCCGTACCGCCTATATTGTCCCTGGTGTAACTGGAGTTGTTACGGGTTTCTGGAAGAATCACTTTTGAGCGATGAGGTCGGCAGTGCTATCACGTTTGGAATTCGAAGGTGATCTTGCTCGAAGTTGTTACTTGGATGTTGCACAGTGTTGTCTCGTTTCTAGGCGTGTATGCTGCGATAACGTCTGTGATCCGACGCCGTCGTGGCGTACGAAGTAGCTGCGAGGTCGGTGGCGTTCGGCTCCTGCCGGTGCTCGCAAGCGCCAGCCATGTCCACGCGCCGAAACGTCGCTGACACTTGGTACTCGCCGTCCACTATCCGTCGCGGTCGCGCCTGCACGCCTCGTAAATCCGATGATTACTGTTCTAGTATGCGCTGATCTGCACCCTTTTTTGCTCTCGGGTGCTAATCCTCGTTCCTAGTGAGTTTCGTCGGCATGTTTCAACTTGAAGTTGTCAGCAAGCTAACCTCGCATCCTCTACTCGCTGGGCTTAGGGCCATCAGAATGGTCTGTATCGTACGAAAAAAGTTTCTAGGTGAGCACTCAGAGGGGACGAATTCACTTCACTCGACCTAGGGTTTCATTTCTTTCGAGGCGCACCATTAGGTGCGCCAGGCCCATAAGGCGGCGTTGACCATCAGAGACACTGCAACACTGTGTTGCTGTGTTGTTAGGTAAACATGTTTCCGAGTCGTCGCGCAAGGACTGTCTGACGGGCCTTGACCACAGGTCGTGCGCCGTCGGCGCCGAGGGAAATCGTCTGCCCCGCGATGACATTGGATGCTACATGACAGTTTAGCCATCGCGGCGGCCCAAGCATGGAGGGCATCCATGTACCTTCGAGTACACGCCGTGTACTGGCATGGGCTTCTCTACGGAGTTGATACGTTGATACCTGTGGTTAGGAGCAAACGAAAGATTCTTCGTGGACCGGTTCGCACGTGGCCGATAGTAGCCCTGGCTATTGTTTGTCCCGGGTATAAAAGGCTCCGACAACTTGAACGACGTCGTTGAGCACCATCTTATCACATCCCGTCACACTTCCTTCACCCACCACATCTCTACATTGCAATGAGGTACGTTCTGCCGCCGAGCATCCCTGATGCAAAGGTTGAATTCATATGTAGTGGCCAACCTGATCACCTTGACCACAAAGACAAGTCCGACGTGTCCGGTAGAAACGAGCACGTGGAAACTTCTAGAACTACGAGGGTCTCCCGTAAGTCTAAGTAGGCCTACTGTATAACGCTTGCTTACGCCACTTGTCCTTTGCTAGGATCTGTTTCGTCTCCCCTCAAGTCCTTACCTCGCGACATTTCGAAATTCGGTTTGTCCTGTTTCATTCGATCTCGGATCTTGTCTCACCTCATGCGCTAGGCCGCTGGATTAAAGACGTACCAAATAGTAAGTGCGCTATACTGTCCTGTACCCAAAACATTCGTTCTAACAGGCATCAGTCATTGAAGAGCGGAAACAACGGAAGGCAGCGCGAATACAGCGGGAGCGGGAAGAGCAGGCAGAGATATTGAAAGCTGCACATGAAGATCTTATGGCTTGCGAAGCGATATTGGAGGGCGCACATAGAGATCGCACGACCTGGGAGGCGGAAGTGGAAAAACTCAAGGCCAGTCCGCCGGTCTGGTCTGGACAGCTGAGTGTACGCCCCACAGACAAATCATCCATAATATGATATCTTTCTTCCGACCGGTCGTCCTCAAGGGCGAAGATGATTGAAGAACCCAAATTGTCGACAGTTGTGGATGTTTCCCAGCACCTTGGAGACAAAATCGCTGTGCACAGCGTGGGTAACACCGTGAAAGGAGTCCGAATCTTTCTCTTCGATGCCACATTGACAATGGTTTGAAAGAAGATCAGCGTACAACTCGGCACGAGGAGAGACAAATTCTCACGGAAAGGCCGCAGCATGGGCCGCAGTCACGTCGGACAATCCAACATCTGTCAGGCCAGGCGCGGACAACGCGTTTCGTTCCTCCAGGACAATCCACCAACTGTATTGCATCGGCCAATGCTCACGAACACAGCCAATTCGGACGGCATGTGGCGGGGAGTATAAATTATACAGTCCACCCCGCTTGGGGCCATACCTCTCCCGAGTCCCCTCAGTCGCTCCTTCAAACGATGAGTCTGCAAGAGGTGTACGCATCCCTCAGTGTAAGCTGTCACACATCCGCTAACTTATTTCGCTCGCAGGCTCCTTGGAATTATCGGCGCCTTAGGCTGGATCCTGGGCTGGACTTCATCATCTATCTTGAGAGGCTTTATCATCTTGGTTTCATACCTCGGCAAGGGCATTTCCGACGCACCTCCTCAGGCGTACAGGCCGCTTCGTAAGTACACACCGATGCGCTAGGCCATCGATTTGCTGAATATCCTATTTCTAGAGAGAGCTCGAAGGATCAACGCGACGCTCATGGCTCAGGCACTGAACGAGGCTATGGAGAGCTCAATGATTCCCGTGAAGAATATGATCGAGGATGGCTGTCACTCGAGCGAAGACGGGGCGGAGAACTTGGCCCAACGAGTCAAGAGGCACTGATGTGTCGTTACAGACCACATTATTAGCTAGAGTACCCGACATTTCTTTGCATAGTTATCAATCATTTCCCCTGCTGCTGCTCCCGGATTCAGTTTCGTCTTCACCGTTGCTCGTGATGCTCTTCTCAGACACTCCGACCGAAGGGAGCTGGACTATACTATTTCCGTGATAAACCTTTTGATCCTTCGTGAACGTCATTTCTCCCAAATTTTCTTCGTCTGGAAGGCGGCAGCGTCTTGAGAGGCCTGTTCCGAGAGCCGCGGGACTGCTGATAACTGAAGTGACGGTCTCGTCAAGGGCACCCGTCGAGAAGCCAAGCCGAGCCGTAATGAGGCACTGAGAGATGCCCTAGATTCGCTCGTCAGAGTTGCAGGAGATGGATATCATGGAGCAGAACGTACGAAAAATACGGGCGTAATACAAACCATAACATATCCGATATCGAGGTTCGCCTGCAAGCGAAGTGTCTGAGACGCACACAGTGGGATAATCGACCACGGATACTCACAGTTACGTGTCCCGTCGGCGCGAATGACGTTATTTCGTACAGGAGAAGCCCGATCCAGGTGACTAGAGCAGATTCAATGATGGCCTCGAAGGCGGTGGAATATACATTGGGAACTTGAGGCGACCCCGTCATGCGCGACACTAGACTATGGAGTTATGTTAACAGAGGCGACTCCGGGACATATCAGAACGACATACAATATTTTTATGGCAATGGATGCGGTTAGGACAGTGTTGATCGCAAAGGTGCACCATCCCCAAGCGGCCTTCACATCGAGTGCTGTCAGATGCATGTAGTCATTGTAGAGGTCTACATCGTGGTATACGGAGAAGTGCTGGAAATCCCCGGACATTCCGAGCACTTTGAAAGTTCACCATTAGAGCTCTCTCACATCCTGAGGAAGACGTATACGCACAGGTGTTGATGGCTAACGCCGCAGCGGATAAGTACAATATCAAACGAGGACGCCCATAGATAACATAGCATCGCCAGGCAACTAGCCCGTCCGACAAGGATGCCTATAGTGGGAATCAGAATCAAAAGTCGCCTGACGTTAAGCAATACGTACGGAGATTGTTGAGGTAAATCTATACGATCGGTAGTAGTTCATTCAGCACGGATGTTTGAAGGAGAGGAGAGTGCTCACGAGCCAATAAAGATCAATGGAACTTTCCATCTGACTTCCTCGTCAGTTAAAGGATCTATTCTCCGCGCACGAGCGAATATGAGAGCTCGCGCGGTGAAGTGTGTGCAAGTAACGCAGAAGCTGAGAACATAAGCGCAAGCAACGACAAGTATGAGGACGCACGTACAGAGTTAGGGTAACAGTTCGCAGAATCCGTCGCGTAATGGATGGTGCATGCCGATATATCGACCACATAGCAAGGAGGAAGACTACAAGATAGATACCTGCATACACACGTCAGCCTGCGGTAAGGTCGAGAACATACAAGGTAAGCGTACCAAACAGGACGCTGAGAGTCGAGGACACCACCGCCATGATAGACAGGTTCTCGAATGCTGCTTCGACGGACATTCTACGGATGAGCTTAGGGGGTACAGAAGACGTGATATTATCAACGAGGGAGGGAGGCTTTATATACTGAATAAAACCAACAGGGTTCAGGTAAACATCACAGTCCACGGCATCTATCTTCGACACAGATGCGTATAGGGTTTGCGAATTCCCGAAGACCAAGGATTGAGTGGAGTGGCCTGATACCCTGATGAATACCGCTGGGGCGCGAGTCGCGAGATGTGTCCCAAACAAATTGTGTGCGTGTCGTCAAGTGCTGGCATTCGGACCAACCCGTTAATCGAGCAAAGCGGAATTTTGGAAACGCGGACAAGAAGTATAAGGACATGCCTGCTGTCGTCGTAAGTTTGGCTTTATCTGGAGAGATGCGCTGGGAAGGGTGCCGGGGCCACGGTACTATCAGCATGATAGGATACTTGATTCTGGCATGGGTAGATGTTGTGTGCCGACTTGCTGCCGGCGGCGCTCGATGATGGTCGAGTCCCACGTGGGGATGGGAGGCACTGCCGTCTGATGCGCCCCATACCTCCTACGGAAGTCGAAGCGCGCGTTCGCTCTTCCCTCTTCCCCTCTACCATGTCGAGCCTTGAAGTTCCTCTGGACAAGAGTTTTAAGTGTGTCGCCTCTTCTAGTGTCACAGGTGCTGACCTAGCCGAAGAGCTGTTCGAGAGTATCCTTTGGTACGCACTCCAACAATTCTACAGCTTCGGCCTACTCGACATTCCGTCAAAAGAACAAGTTGTACGAGACGTTGCCTCTCTAAGCCTCGTCTCCAAATACTTTGCCAGCATTTGCAGGTCATGTCTTTACAAACGCATCACACTCCGGACGAATGCGCAGCTGAAGAGGCTGACGAGCCTTCTCGATAAAGGGTGTCAGCCCTTAGGAAGGCACCCGCTCGCTTTCACGAGATCCCTTGAGATTCAGGGCGAAGAGGCCGACATGGACTGGATCAACGAAATTGCGACAGGCTTGTTTCCTCGATTAACACGCACAGGAGCGTCGGATTTCCCATTCACACGTCTCATAATGCACACAGCGTTTGGCCTCGTGCCAGGCCGCGATCAACTCCGACCCCTCCCCTCCTCCTTCTTCCAACATATCACTCACCTAGTGTTCAGAGGCGCATCTTTCAATCGCACGGAGGATCTTCTTTGGTGCCTGTCTTTCTTTCGCAAGCTGTTTGACGTGCGCTTGGAAGCGTGTTCATGTTCGACCGTCTCAGCACCCGCCGCATCCCTTCGTTTCCCGCTTAGCACCACATTGTACTCCGTGGACATGGACGACGAGCGTTATTTTGCTGCCGTTCTTCCGGCCCTTCTTGACGTCTATGTACGCCGTCATGCTCGCAGGCTCACCTTCATTCGCCATGATCAAGAGGAGCTACGATCTCTTGTTGATATAATATTGCTGTTATATAACAACTTATCGCCTGCTGAATGGAAGAACAACACCAACGTGGACCTAAGTAAGTGTATTCCGTTGTTCATACCCGATTCCGATATCAAATCAGTTGCATTTAGCTCATAATTTCGCCGTTGACGTTGAGAAAAACAGTCCCCCGGACCTTTTTCGGACTCCTGAGAGCGGTGTTCTTTTCCTACGTTTGGCATTCACAAGAAGGCAGTATATCCTGAGCATATGCGCCTATCCAATGCCGGAGAAGTCAGACCGCGACGCACTGTGGCTCGATATGTGGCGCGAAGTCGCCCGCTATGTCATTCGGCTCCGACATCTCTATACCCTCAGACTCGAGTTTGAACATTTTTTCGAGTTGAAGGACTATGTGATGACCATGAACCCCATTCTGCGGTCAATAAGCCGTGCTGGGAAGGCTATGGTGTTCAATGTCTACGGCGAAACGGAATGGGCACAATGGGAACATGAAACCAGCGATAGGATGGCGCGTCGTTTCTTGTGTGTCCCTCGTCTCTTCACAATCGTTCTGGCATTTGACTTTGTAACAGCTACGCTCATGAAGTTGCCCCCGGGAGAGCGACGATGACCGAGCATGACGAGGAAGGGAAATCCAATATGATGATCAGCTTTAGGTACGCGTTCGCACCTTTTCTAATCATATGCACATGCTTGTGAAGCTCACCAAACCCACACCAGTGGTGGGCCCAATCCCGGAATCGCGTTTCCTGCTTACTATATTGACCTCGTCGAAACGGACGAACACACTCCTACCGTAGTAGTCTGATAGAGCTGAATATAGCCTCGGTTCGATGTAACGCTGATGTATCCCTGTGCAGAATCGAGTCTTCGGACTGATAGCGTACGCCATACCCTCCTTCCATTTCTTGCGGGATGCCGGAACAGTGCTCATCCTCGAGCAAAAAAGTCTTCGACTTCAACTGAAGGTATCAGCCAACGCCGTTGAATCGTAGGGGCGAGTAACATTAAACACCATCGATACACTAAGCAAACACGTCTATAACATGCAATACAAGAGTCCACCATAACGCCATAGGCAGCACACAACATAGAAGTCAAAGACCGCCTGCTAGATCACTTGTTGCGGATCTTCTTAGAGGTGCGCCCTTCTTCGATTGCACCGTAGCCCGACCGCTTCTTCTGCTGTTTGGTCTGCACGCGTATCAGTGCACGCTTCGTCTCGCCGTCCTTGAGGTCTTTGAGATCGAAATAGTTCGGCGCGAGTTCGAGCAGCCTGCAAGCCATCGTCAGCCATGTCCAATGAATCAATTCAGGATCGGAATACTCACCACTCGGGCTGGACGATGGTGACCGTCCGGATGTACGGGCGCGTGGTGAGCACAAACTCGTTGAAGAGCACCCATTCGGGAGTGGTGTCGAGACCGCACGATGGATGGAGGCCGACGACCTGGTTGTCCTTGACGGTCAGGTACTGATTCTTCTCGCCCTCCTTGTGCGCGACCTGCATGAAGTAGCCGCATACGAGCGCTTTGCGGATACTCGTGTACAGCTTCCGCTCGTCCGTCGTCGACACAATGTCGATCTCGTATCGCTCCATCGTGCGCTGTAGTTGCGCGCGTACGTTATCGGCTTGTATGAGGGCTCGCTGCGAGAGGTAGTTCGTCCAGGCCCAGTTTCTGTCATGTTTGTCTGGGGGTCGGTTGATTAGCAAGGCGAGAGAACAGATCGGTCAGAGAAATTGTACTTTGTTGGTAGTTGTTGTAGACGTTGAGGAGGGTGAGGTGGTCGCCATCTGGAACAGTGAGTTTTGCCTTTGCGGCATCAGCTTCACGACGCTGATTTGGCGGCCGGAGCCAGACGTTGGGTACTACAATAAACGTTAGTAGGGGCTACAGCTGGGACAGGAACAGACGTACCGGAAAGCATAGCAACGATGGTAAGGATCTCGTTGCTGCATCCGAACTCTGGGCTAGCGATGAGTAGCTTTGCCATCTAGACGCTTTCGTTAACTCGGGCTCTCGAGAGTTTGTAGTTTCGCGTACCTGTGGATCCAATGGGAACTCGGCCATTATACCCCCTAGGGCCGTCATATTGCCTTCGTCATCCAGCGCAGAGAGGTAGTTGAGCAACTCCAGAGCGCGCATAAGAGTCTCCGGCGCCGGGGCATCGACGTAGTCGAAACGAACGAGATCCTGTGACAAAAGTGGTATTAGTTCGTGAAACTGGCAGATGGCGCTAGCTATGCTTACTTTGATACCAAGCTTGACGAGTTCAAGGATGGTGTTTGCCAAATTACTCCGCAGAATCTCCGGATGCGTTTGCTCTTCCAGCTCGGTCATGAAGTCCTTCTCCGTATACAGGCGGAAGCACTTTCCAGGTCGTGTTCGCCCGGCGCGGCCAGCACGTTGTTGTGCAGAGGCTTTCGAGATAGGAGAGACCAGGAGAGACTCGACTCGGATGCGAGGGTTGTACACTTTTTGCTTTGAAAAGCCTGGGTCGACGACATAAACGATGCCGTCGATGGTGAGGGACGTTTCAGCAATGTTGGTGGATACGACGACCTTACGGCCAGCAGGACCGTCAGGCGTGCGTGGAGCAGGGGCGGCGTCGAAAATGCGTTGTTGCTGTGCTGGGGGTAGAGAACTGTACAACGGAATGCACACGATGGGGCCAACTGAATCCGGGTCCTGGTTTGAAAGATCATCTGCCTCCAACTTGATTTTCCGACAGGCGTCTTCAATCTCTTCTTCACCTGTCAAGAACAGCAAGATGTCGCCTGGTTCTTCGGCGCGATGGATCATGAGTACCGTGCGAATCGCCGCTTCGACGTAGTCTGGTTCTGGTTCTTGTGTGTAGAACACTTCGACAGGATGTGTTCGTCCAGGGACCTTAAACAACGGTGCTGGTTCTCCGGGAGTCAACGAGAAGTACTTTTGGAACTTGAGCGCGTCGAGTGTCGCGGACATGACGATGATTTTGAGATCGGCGCGCCGTTTCGCGAGCCCCTTGAGTAGACCCATAAGGATATCGGTGGCAAGCGTACGTTCGTGCGCCTCGTCAAGGATGATGGTGGAGTAGCGGTTGAGGTCGGGATCGTTCATGGCTTCTCGTAGGAGCATACCGTCGGTCATGTACTTCATGAATGTGGTGCCAGGTTCGGTCATATCCTCGAAACGAATCGAGTATCCGACTTGCTTCCCGAGAGGAACTAGAGCCGCATATGAGAAAGATACCACACATGACAGGAATATCACGTACCATCCATCTCATCTGCAACACGCTTCGCTACTGACATGGCGGCCACCCTCCGGGGCTGCGTACACGCGACGAGCTTGCCCTTCATATGTGGTAGGTCCGAATAGCAAACGAACTGCGGAATTCTGAAGGACGCGTAAGTCTCCTCTGAACGCTCAACGGAGTGGATGCTGCGACGCACTGAGTGGTCTTGCCGGACCCAGTCTCTCCGACCATGACGATAATCTGGTTTTTGTTGAACTTTCCGGGGGGCATCCAAGTCAGCGCAGCTCATTGTCGTGGTGCCCCCGCCCAGGACTGGACGGGACGTCGCATGCCTGGAGCAGAGTACTCTGACCTCCCCTCTCAGCACGACACAGCAGGCGCACTCACCATGTCGTAGAACTCGGACATCTGCGCAAAGACTGGCAGCTTTTTCCGTGCCTCGAGAATCTTCTTGTATTGTGGTGTGTGTGGCTTCTTGGTAAACGGGTTCACTTCCCCTTCCATGACTTTTGTGACCTGCTTCGCCCCGACATTGCGCGGCAGAAAGCCAACCAGAGGTTCCTTGACCGCACCGTTGGACATGGGGACTGATTTCGTCGGCACCTTCGCGGAAGTGGGTAGAGGGAAGGTGATAGGAGAGGAGGTCGTCGGGGGTCAGGATGGTCGAGCAGTGAGGAGGAAATAAATCAAATGGGCGCTCAATCGCAAGAGCAAAACGTGCTTACGTACGCGCGTCTTCGTGGGCGCGCAACAACAATATTGTTACCTGAACTTGAATATCACGCTAGCCTACTTTGTCAAATCATGTGAGATCTCTTCGAAGGTTGGAACCCCCTGACATGCTCGAAATAGTTATCCTAGGATCCTCGTACTTGGGCATCAAGAATTCATCAAAAACTGTAAGCGAAGTCAACAGTATATAGCCTGAGGTGAGTGCACCACATCGAGACGAACCTTCACCCCTTCTTCAAATGCTTCCCCTAGGCTTCAGCGCACAAACTCCCCAAGAACTGTTCGAGCATATCCTGTGGCATGTCGTACGGGATCAGTACGTGCACGAAGTCCCGAAGGCGCTTGCACAGGACGTACATTGCCTTACCTCCTTGGCACTAGTCTCTACCTACTTTGCTGGCTTGTGTAGGCCATGGCTCTACCATAATATCCGCTTGCGAAGCCGCAAACACTTCGAGGGGTTGTTGGCCATCCTCGACAGTGATAGCGACCGTTCCATCATCCCGACGCTGCTTACCTATACGAAGCATATCGAGATGTCACCTACCCAAAGTGAGGATCATTGGGTCCTCCACCTCCCAATGGTTCTCATTCCAAGGATGAGGGCTTTGGGCATCCACAACATTCCCCTCGTCCGCCTCAGCCTAGAGACCTTGATTCCTGGTCTAGGAAACAATCGTTCCATGCTCCCACGAGACCTTCCGCCGTCTCTTTTCCGATGCATCTACGCATTGGACTTGTCCGAAACGCATTTCAAGGACGGAGACGAACTTCTTCAATGCCTCTCCATGCTACCCAGCGCTACGACAGTCAACTTCGTCTCAGTCCTCTGCTCATCTCCACCGGATTACCCTCCCTGGATGGGCCGCTCCCTGAGCCCAAGACTGAAGACTGTCACCGCAAATCAGACCAAACCTCCTGATAACGTATTCGCGACTATTTTACCCGCGATGCTAGCTGGGTTTCAGGAGGGCCTAGCTCGCCTTGAGCTTCTTGGTTTGGCTCAGCTCATGCGCTCGGTGGATGTGAAGGCACAGGAGATAGATGATCGGGGGTGGTGGACTATATCCAGGAACTCACGTTGTAAGTACACGATTTCCCCCACGAAACAGCAGCCCAAACTGACATTGCCTGCTGAAGCTTTCACACTACGTCTGTTCGGCGACACAGTTGATGCTCGCCTTTTCGAGATTGCCCTCCATCCTCGCCCTCAAATTCACACCGCAACTTACGACGATGAGTCGTACGACTGCGTCTTGTACATGCCAGGTGTGCAGTCGAATGGCACGGAAGCCTTCGAGTTTTGGCAAGAAATGGCAGAACGTATCATGCCGTTGCAGACGCTCCACGAGCTTCGCTTCGAATTCGACACGACTGAAAGGATGAGTACTTTTGTGAAAAGCACCCTTCAAATCCTCCGATCCATGCATTTAATCGGGCGGCGAATATCTTTCTCCGCACGAGAGTCAGGATCTACGTACACGGCCTCCGCAGTCTTTGAACAGTTTGGGTGCGTTTATTTATTTAAAGTGCCTTCGAGGTGAAGCTTAGCATCCCTCCTTCAGATCGTTGTCACGCGATTCTGAAGAGGTTGAGGACTCGCAGGCATCCGCGATGCCTATCAACGTCGTGGCGGAACACAGAACATGACTTTTCCATTCTGACCGTACGTTCGACCCCCCGTATCCCCCTGTTCTTGGCCTCTCACTGTATCATCTATCCGTCACCAGAAGATACCCTTCTCCACCCCTTCCATTAATCATGTATTTCCAGCCAATACCTTCGTATCAACGCTCTATCCACTTCAAGTCTACAGTTCTATCAAACCCTAGTATCGTCCATGGACCGCCTTGTATTTCGTATCGCCCAGTCAAGCCGTCTGATAGGGTCCCTGTATTTGGGCGCCGAGGCAATGCACCAGTCAAGGCTATATAGGCATGCCCCTGCATTATCTATCGATCCCTCCTCTCCCATCCACAATGATCCTTCTAGGCAGAGCATACATTTCCGGCGAGAGCCATACACCCCCCACCTCATCGCTCGGTGCCGAAGTTCCACAAGAGCTCTTCGAGCACATCCTGTGGTACACTCTACGCGACCTGTACCTATACGCAGTTCCTCAAGTAAAATCCCCACCGATCCAAGCCTTGACGTCCATCGCTCTCGTTTCTACCTACTTTGCGAGGCTGTGCAGGCCTTGGATCTATCGTCACATCAGCCTGCGAAGCCACTACCATTTGAAGGGCCTCGTCGCCCTGTTGGACAGCTCGCACAGCCGCATCGGCTCGCCGCTACTTGCCTATACCAAGCACCTCACGATAACTTCAAACGATGTAGACGACAGCTTCTGGGTCCACCATTTCCCAACGATCATCATTCCGAAGATGCAGCGTCTAGGCATCCGCGACATCCCCCTCGTTCGCCTTTGTGTCGAAGTTCAGCTCCCTGGATTAGGACCTGGTCACAATCAGGCTCACTGGCAGCTCCCGCGCTCACTTCCTCCATCTCTCTTCCGATGCGTTTACGCGCTAGACCTCGCCAAGATGCACTTCGAACGAGGAGAGGACCTTCTACGCTGCTTGTCTATGCTGCCCAGCGTGTCAACCGTCAACCTAGTAGAGATGTCCTGCGCAGCTGCGCCGGAAGCCGCTACCGGTGTCCATCGCCCGCTCAGCTCGAGGTTGAGAAACATTTCGGTCAGCCCATCAGGCCCACCCGATATCGTATTCGAGACGATCTTGCCTGCGATATTCACGGGGTGCTGCGGCAACTTTGTGCCCCTGCTCAGCCACCCATCCGAGCCTTCTGTGATATTAGACCTGCTGCAGTTAGCAGAGAAGAATGCCCTGTTCGACAAGGAGTGGAGCTGGTGGACTGTTTCGCGGGATTCTCACTGTGAGTGCATCTCGGCCGATGCATGATCAGAGTCATAACTAAAGTGCCGTTCTCTCAGCTTTCACACTTCGTATGTTCAACCCTGGCCTTATGGACATCACCCTCTATCCCGTCTCCGAAGAAAACACCTCCACCCACGGCGACCTCAGGTACGACTGTATCATGTACGTGAGACACAAACATGCGAATTACCCGAACGCTGTAATGCTTTGGCAAGCAATGTCAGACCACATCGCGCGGCTACGTTTCCTCAACGAGCTCGACCTAGAGTTTGACAACCTCGATATCATGGACGACTTCGTGTACGACATGCGACCCATGCTCAGGTCTATGCGTGCCGTAGGGCGCCGGATCTTCCTCTCTGAACGGAAAGACGGAACTTGGTACACAGTCGCTGATGCTCTCGACAAGGGAGTCATGTACGTCAATTTATGCTTTGCTTCCGAGAGTTCTCGTGAATTTACTTTTTGTGAGAAGGTACAAGCCCATGAAACGTCAGCCTAACAAAGCCAAGGGTTCTCAAAGATCTCTCACGCTTGTCCAGGGTGCAGAGGGTAGCTCCGCAGAGCCTTGAGGCATGTTGTAGCGTCGTTCGCCTACCCCAGTTCCTAGCCTCCCGATGTCTCTAGTCCTCGCCCTCCAATCCTATCATTCCGAGTCGGGGTCGCCTCACCGTTCTCCATTTCCCGCCGCCATTCCCGCCATACCAAACGCTCCACGTCGACGCACCCTTAGTGGCGTACAAAATTCCCCACCCCCCTGTCATGCCGGCGCACTATCCCTCGAATTCACCCAATCGCAATATGTATTTTTTGTGTGTGTAATACTATGTTGGATTTTGTATAAATATAGAGCCTGCGGCGGATCCGCTCAGTGACAAATGCCATTTATGTCGACTTTATGAATCTCCAAATTTCGGAAATGTGAACGAAGCTTGAAGTTCTGAGCGCCCGCTCGCGTCGGAACTATTGGAAAGCCTCTCGCCATGTTTCAACTAGACTCGCGTGAAGGAAATAACACCCAGAGCACAATAACCGTGAAGGCTTGTGCGTAGTGGCTACTCCGATGCCACTAGTAGCACGCTAACGTGGTATCCGATCGCGCATCCCATCTTCATGTGGCGCACGAAATGGTTCCGCGCGGGACATGCTGGGGCGTGCCTGGAATAAGTACGGCCCCGCTATTGGCTTTCCACGGACGTCCGCACTCGGGATGGGCAGGTTTCCGAATTGTTTAATTGCAGCGGATGCTCGGGTTTGCCCGTGGTCGGCGTCATCGGGTCATTGCACGGGTCCGACATTCTCGCAGCCTCGTCTGGAAACGTGCCCCAAGAACTCGACGCCACAAGCCTCATCACCAATCCCACACAGTACACGCAGATCCCCGTCGTCCACAGATCACCGTATGACACCACGCATTCCTGCAAGAAAGACAGTGACGACCAATAACAAGGAAGGAACAGCGACAAAGAAAACGACAACAACATTGCATATAGATATGGTGTACGTGCTGATAGAAGCGGCTGCATCAGATCCGAGCATAAAACGAGGGAATAAAGAGCGATGGGTAAGGTATGGTACAGGAATGCATGTGTCTGTGTTCGGATGATGCGATGCGATGATGGGTGGGATGGGATGTCTATGCCAAGAATGAGGTCGGAAAGAGGGCGAGCGCAGCTCGGTGGTGAAGAGGCTGGCGGCCGTCATGAAGGGGGGGGGGTGTTGTGCTTGAGTGTGGGGAAGAGGACTCAGACGACCGTACCGGCCTTGTACGCCGCGTCCTCCCGCCCCGACGATCGCGTCGACCACTTGGTGTCCTGGTCCGCCTCGATGTCTACCATCTCGTGGCTCTCGACATGGATCATCACCTGCGAAACGTCCAGCTGCATGCGTGAGTGCCCGCCCGCTTTTCATACAAGGGAGTCACGTACCTCTGGCCGTGACGTCGCCCCGTGCGTGCTCAGGGTCACGAACTCCGGCATCGCTGCGCTCTGTCGTCGCGAAGCGATATCAGCACAACGAACGGAGACAAAGAGTCTAGAAGCGCACCCGGTTCCCAGAGACACCCTTCGCTGACGGCGTCCTGCCAGTGTCGTCGCTTTCGCCCGAGCTGAACTTCCATCCAGAGCGCGAGTTAAGCGACGACATCAAAGAATTTGTGTACAACTTCGCCAGGGGCAAATTGAATGCGAGGTGTCTGCGCGTATCACAGTCAGCGGCATGCTAGCAAGCCCAGCGAGGCGCGGAGTGCTGACTGGAGACTCACATGCCGGTTTCGATGCTCAAGAAGAGGATGAGATCGACGACTGCCCACACAGCGGTGATGGCGCCGTTCTGCACCGTCACTAAACGCACCTCATTTCAGTTGCCTGGGATCCCAACAGAAGCGATGAAAACTTACAACGAATGATCTTGTTCAGTACATCGTCGGTATGTTGGAACCCCGTGCGATGCCGCCGCTGAGCAAGATAGGACCACCGCCATCAGCCAGCAATATGACAACAGGCACGCCCTCGCTTACCAGGTGCCAGGTGAGGGTGCATGCGATCAAAAGGTCACAGACAGCGGTGGAGATGAGCCAGATCGTGCCAACCTGGTTGAACTTGTGGAAGTCGACGTAGTTTCGAACGTATGTCAGAGCGATGCCGACCCCTATGCCCCCCACTGCACAGAAGGTCAATGAATGATGCGGATGTAAGGGCTTGAGGACGTACGCAAGGAGACAATTCCAGTGATGACAATGATGCTGGTAATCCATAAGTTCCCTGTGAGAACCTTGACGCGCCAGGCGAAGAACATTTGTACTGCTGTTGCAATGATGCACTGTGCAGTGTCAACCGGGCGAACTATGCCAGAAAAGCCAACAAGCTCACCACCATGATAGGGTCTAGCCACATCCAGAGCGCGACAATAAGCTTCATCGACTATAACAGCATCCCGCATATCACGTACCCATTTGCAAACCTGAGAAGGGAGGCGTCAGTACCTTCACGAAAGCAACGTCACAGGGGTAAACATACGCCAATCCGACACGGCGAGCTTCGTCAAGTCACCGTAGTTTGTGACGAGGTCCCCGTAAACCCACATCATGTCGAATATCGCGTTGAGAATGTCCGCTACCAGAAGGAACAAGACCTGCGGTGCTGTGAGCTCCTGCCAGTGTTCAGGTATAGAGCTGACATACGTAGATTTTAATCCATGTCCGATCCCTGTAGGCGCCCTTTAGTAAGAAACCAGAAAGAATCAACAAGCTACGTACTTCTTGTAGGTCGTGAAGTAGTAAAACACCTGTGCAATCATGACACCCAGGAGGAGGACATTGAGGAACGTCCCGATGAGACCAGGGCCATGTCTGAGACGTCGTGTCAACGTTACAGTGCCCAGAAAGCGAGCGGGAAAAGACCTACGCAGCCTCAGCGGGATTCATGTCGGCGAGGTTGTGAGAAGGAGAGAGGAGGGCCCGCGAGGGGCGCCCCTCGTCAGCTCGAGGGACATAAAAGCATGCCGAGAGGGGAAAGCCTACGCGAGATCGATCCCCGATTCGCAAATGAGATTCGATCGTAAGCCTTGGGCGCGTTTGTTTCCGCGCACCACTTCCGGCGCTAGTCCATTTTCCCTCCGTCACGCTCCCTCGCAACCGTCCCTCGAGCCGTAGCCCAGAAAAACCCAGACGGCAGCCGAAACAGAAAATTATGCTGGCATGTCAATGTCTTAGTTACTTGCTTCGCGCAGTCGCATCAGCGGCCTAATTGTACAGTTGTTGAAAAGCTGAGATGTTGGGATGAGAGGGTTCCTACGCCGGGGTGACGTTCACCCCCAATTCCTTCCCAATAATCACCGCCGCCTTCTCACCGACAACAAGGGCCGTCGAGTACGTGTTCGCACACACATTCGATGGCAGAATGGATAAATCTGCGACGCATCAGCACCGAGAGCTAGAAGAAGCGTCTCGAAACGCACCACAAACTTTCAGACCCTGCACGCCGTATACGTTCAGGCTGGGGTCCAAGACGCCGCCTTCCTCACGGGGTTTCATCGCGCAGGTTCCAATCTGCGCATCATTTCCGTCAACGCTGATGCCCTCGAAGATCGGTAGAGGGCTAGACGTACGAAATGCCACGCGGTCACGACTGCCCTGCGGACGTACTCATCGAGCGTCTGATCTTCCTCGGCCGAATACGCGAGGCGAGGCGCACTGACGGGAACTGGCTTCACGGTCACTTGCTCGCCCTTCGCGTCGACGTCGCCGGTGCAGCGCGCCGGGGAGGACTCGTCGAAGACAGGGTGCGCAGGCGTGTACTCCCCCTCGTAACAGGCCATGCGACGAGCGAACTCCCGCGTGCGCTTGTATCCAAACTTGAGCACTGCGAGATCGTCATCACTACGGTACACATGTCATCATCAGAGCTACAGACAAGAAGGATGGAGCACTCACTTCTTGCAGTAAGCGGTGTCGAAGTCTAGCGGCGCACTAGGGTCCTGTCCATCCTTGATGTGGAGCGAGCCGCGCGAAGATGGGTACGCGACGAAGTAGCCCATGCAGAAGTACTTGCGCGGCGGGACTGACAGCGGGTCACCGATGAACATTGACAACGGGCACATGAACAACACCGGCTTGTCGGGCTTGTCCTCGAAGTACTCTTTCCAACGCTTCTGGAACGTCGGGCCGAGTTCCTTCAGCTCCTCCTCAGTCGGTCGTAGCTTCAAGCCCGCGTCAAGACCGCTGTAGTAGTGTTTAGCGAACGCACTGCGCGAGAAAAACGTAACAAACGTACTTATGCGCCATCATACCCTTCCCTGTCTTCTGCCATTCTTCGTGGAACTCTGTTGTCGTGTTAGCACGGACGGGTACGCAGGCGCATCAACGGGAAATAACGCACTCTTGACCTCGAGCGGGTCACCCCGACCGATCCCGTCTAGCGTGTCTGAATCCGGGGTAGCGAGGTACGGCGCAAAGATGGTCGGGTGGTCCTGGTAATTTTCGCCCACCCCTGGGAGATCGACCTTGACAGGCACGCCCGCAGCCTCAAGCACATCCCGCCTGCCGATGCCGGAGCGCTCAAGTACACCCGGAGAACCGAAAGTTCCGGCTGAAATGACAACGAGTTTGGTCGCGCGCACGGTGCGCCCCTCCATGGATGCGTTGGGCTGGAATATTGCGTTTGGAACATATTCGACCCCTGTGGCGCGCGTGCCGCTGCAATGAAGACGTCAATGTCTGAATGGTCGCGGTATAGGAGGTGGCGTACTCGAAGAGCACACGTCGCACGAGCGTGCCAGTAAGGATCTCAAGACCCGTGTTCTTCATGTTGTTGTAGATGTAGTGGTGTGCGACGTCCGAACGTTTTCCTGTCTCGCCGTCGATCCACTTTTGCATTCGCTGTGGAGCGGTAAGATACGTGGATGACGGAGGCCGTAAATTACACCCACCCCGTATTGATTAAAGTTATGAATCATGTTCAGGTCTTCCGTATGTGCGCGAGTTTTATCGAAGTCTTTCGCGACGGTCAGGAAGTCTTGCGCGATGTTCGTGAACTTGCCGCCATGCGAGACCTTGAGCGGTCCGGTATAGCCGTGAACATTCTCGTGTCCTGGTTCCACTTGATAGGTCTCCGTCTAGACTATGTATTAGCATGAGAATAACCAAAATCAAGCGCGGCGCCACCTTCTTAAGCAGAGGGACGATATCCTTGGCGCCCCAACCGGGGTTCTTGTGCTCAGCTTCCCAGTCGTCGAAATCCGACGCAATAGCACGGTTGTACATTGTAACTAATAGCACTTCAGTATACAACCGTTCAACAAGGACGGATATGACGTACAGTTGATGCTACTGCCGCCGCCGACAGCGTGGGCACAGGTGACGACCTGAGGACGACCGCCAAGATAGTCGCTAACCTTCGAAACATGCACCTTCAAAATGGGGTTGTCTGGTCGCAGGTGACTGAGGCAACGCGCAGGTTGCACGAAGCTGTCGTTCTGCTCGACATGCGGCCCGGACTCAATCATAAGGATTCGGAGGCTTGGGTCCGCCGCGGCGAGGCGTCCGGCCGCAACCCCACCCGAAGTGCCCGCTAAGCCCAGTTAGCACGCGGAGGATCTGAGTGAGCCTGAAGGGCGTACCTCCCACAAAGATGATATCGTACTCGTCGCGCTGGGGAGAGGCCATGATACGTGTTGGTACGAAGCACGTTCCGTGGGCGACGCAGGTTGTTATATGCACGGAAGTCGATCGCGATAGATACTAGTATCATCGTTAGTCTCCACCCGTTTGTCACTGCAGTCGTAATGTCGCCCCTGGTCTTCCCTGGCCTCCCTCGTGTCCCGTACGCGCCGGAGAACCCAGAACTATCGTCACGCGGGAATTTCAATCTTGCGTGGTGGACCCATCAGGCCAATCAGTACCCTAAGCTCGCGGCGACAAACGCATCGCCGCAATGGGGGCAAAGAAGATGCCGGCAGGCCGTTCATCGGGGTCGATCGGGCACGCAGAACGAGCTTCGACAACAGCGTCAGGGAGCGGTCGCATATGTCGGAAGACTTGCGGACCAGGCAGCTGGTGCCAACTGCTTCTGAAACCAAGTCGTCCTCGCCCTCTGCTTGACGAGATGAGACAGAGCCTGGTAGAGCGTGCACCAGCGAGACGCGGGGTATTTCCAATATGTCCTTTCTGATGCGCGAGGAGAAGCGAAATGAGATGAGACGAGACCCTGGGCCAGCAACTCTATGGATCCTCGGAGTGAAACGGCGTGTGTTGATCTAGAATGCGGATGTGATTTTCAGTGCGAAATGGGCCCACGAAGAAGTGATGTTCCGGAAAATGGGGTGAAACTTGCTCTCAACGCGCAGCATGAACGAGCTATGACAACGGTGTGATTTTATAATAAGGCCGCGGCCGGTGGTTACTTCTTCCTTGGCCTAGAGGAGCGTGATCATGTCAGGTCCAGTCAGGACGGTCTATCGTGGGCGTGCCGGACACGTCTTGAGGGCGAGATAGAGATTGTACGTGAACATACCGTAGTTCGCATACCCCTCGCCATCCAGATTTCACGATCAGTAAGCGGGCCCAAGTCAGCGGATGTAGCGGCTTTGGTTTGTCGAAAAAGTCGCGACTAAACATGAGCTGGCTGGCGACCTTCGAAGGTTTCCCAAAAGAATTGCTAGCTCAAAAGTAGCCCATAGCATATCGTAGGAGAAGACGCGCAATCTTCGTTGATGCGTCCGTCATGGCCTATGCTTGGAGGAAGGGAATGAAGTTGGCGTCGTCTCGAAATGGCAAACGGCGCATCACATTGAGGATTATGTAACCTCGGTAGATCCCGTGCGCCTTCACGACCCTTCTGCGGCTCAATAGTTATCGCAATTACTCCATAGACACGCAAAGGGATCTAAACGATGCAGGAAAGGGCGGTATGGCGCATACGAAAGGAGAATTCAAGATAGTTCAGTGGGCACAAGCAATTCGACACTTTGCTACAACGTGTAGTTACTTTACAGCATCGAGAACACAGTCAAGGACATGCAGATCCAACGGTACTATCCAGCATACTACATCAAGACAGGCCGGCTTGCAGCCAGGAATACCGAGTAGCGTTCACCTTAAGTCCGCGCCTTCGACAAGCTGTGAGGGTCAAGGCGACGCTGCTGAAACGGGGCGTGGTGTAGGAGAAATATTCGCCGAAATTTGCCGTACATGGAAGACTGGGGTGTGGAATCGTGTGTTCTAGCATGAAACTAGTTCTTGTTGTTCAACGTGCTCGAAGACGTGATGCGACCATACGCCGAAGGCTAGCGAGACGCGCCTGCGAGGAGCACTCGGTGGGCGGTGGGAACGCGTCGAGAAAATTCATTCTGCTGAATTGGATGGGGAGGGAGATTGATATGTAGGGCTTTAGGTTGGAGCCTTGTCTGTGCGCGGAAGCGGCGGTGGAATCGCAACTTGAGCCCGAATTTTGGGAAGTTGGTGGTGTAAACTTCCGTGGTGACCGCGGGTAGTGAGCGTCGTTGGGAGAAATCATCCGCAAAAAGAGGTAAGAGACGGGGGTCTAACCTGTGCGTATGCCTGAGAAAGCGTACTGTGGGCCAGGCAGAGGCGTGATACAAAAGCATTGACGTACCCAATCGTATCCGTTTCCTTCGCCCCCTTCTACCCAACCCTACAACCAAGTCTTGCACGGGTCTTCTCCGTCATTCTGCATGATAGATCTGTTCGTGAGCCGGGCGGTCGCAAAGGCAGGCACGGAACACTAGGACGTCTCCAGGGCCCATCCGGAAGAAGAACCCTGCTGAAGCTCGTTGAAGCGATGGTCTTGTCTCGTGTAGAGCTGCGTCAGGTGATAGAGCTGACAGCTTAATCTTGTCATAGGAGGTTCTTGTTGGCTGGCGGGACACGAAACGAAAAAGCCCGCCTGGCACGGTGTCGGAGGGCCTACGGCGCTGGACGTCGCCAAGAGCAGAGTAGATGCTTGAGCTACACTTAAGCGCAATCGCGGTCTAGCTGCAGGAGGGGGTGGTAGCACATGCATCGTTTGTAGGGCGGTGGAATACTTGTCCGTAACGGGGAGGAGATGGAGGTCGGTGGCGAAGAGTTCAAAGCGCCGTCAGAACCCTCCGCGCTTTGCTCTCCACCACGCTCATCTTGGTGTTTGTCGTCCGTACTCGTTCATATCCTTCGTGTAGTCGACCGTACACGTCCCCGCCAGGGTATTGCGTGAGTTCATTGAGCTCGAGCCTCCGTGTTTCTCGCGGCTAACATCACCACACGCTCGACAAGAATCCTGGTGCAATCGCGGGTTTTCAACACTTCGACACCTCGGCGTGGCACTCACGCCTTCGTTGCTCTGTTAAGATACTCATTTGGGCTTGTGAGCTAGCTCTAAATGGGGCAGAATGAGCTCTGGCACACCTTTCCTATCGTACAATCGGCATCGAGTCTCCCCTAGAGGGATAGGAATGCAGCGCGTGCTTATAAAGCACGCGCTGTATTTTTTTCTATGCCCTCTAGGCCGTATTTTCTACTGATTTCCTCCTTTCCGGGATTTGTTTTCGCCCAGGCAAAAACTCGGAGGTGGAGAGACGATTCCTCGAAGGGCCCTTTATCGTTAAGAGTGGCTATCAGTAGTCTTCTTCGAGTGCATCGACTGGTGCAGGGCGCATGACGGTACCTTGTATGAACTGGTGAGGTTGTGAGATTGTCAAGCCCAAATCTCTGAGCTGCTCACCAACGTCTCCGGGTCTCCTGACAGATTCTCCAGGGTAAACTCCACGCTGCCAGCGGTCCCCTCCCACTGTGAGACCCCGATGGTGAGTTGTATCTACTTTGTAATAAATATGACAGTTGCCGCTCACCTTGTTAGTCTTTGCAGACAATTTGCCGAGACCTCCCTCGCCCCGCCAAAGACGTTTGGGCCCCCGTGGGTTGGAGCATGGTCAATTACGCACGAACACGCAGTCTGACCATATGTTCTCCATTCGAGAAATCAGCACTCATCAAGCAGACGACAGACATTCGCCCGTCGACTCCACCACGTCGTCGTGTGCGCCTTCGACAAGATGCTCAGAGCACAGTCTCGAATATATGTGCGTCCCCAGTTCCAGGATCGTTCGCGGTTGAAGCAGGTCGATCAGGGTCACGAAATACAGCAACGTCGACACGAAGCTATGGCCATATTTTCTAGCAGAATATGCTATGTCTATAACAAGGGTGTGGATTGAAAGGTCCCTCAATGCGACTGTGCGGACATTTCAACGACGGTTAATCACAAATTACGAAGGACAATACCTCCAACACGAAGCTAGGCCACTGTAACTCCACAGCCGCGCAGTCGAAGTTTGGGTGGCCGCGGGTTCCGCTCGCTTTCTCTCGCTGTTCAAGACGAAACGAAGTCAAATTCTGACCACGGGGCTGGAAGGCGCGCGCACTCGAAGGCAAGGCAGCCGCCTCCCCACTCCGGTTTCGTCATTATGCCGGTAAGTCTAGAGGATATTGACGTGTGGTTTCTGGTGACCTGACTGGTGTTTGTTGCAGAGTGTGTGCGAGAGGAAGCGCGCCAACCGCTCAGTGAGCGAGCGAACTCCGACTCAGAGTCTCACGTGCATGTTCAACTAGTCCTCACGGCTCCCTTTGTCCTCGACACCGACCTCGTCTTCAACCACGACGTGCCTCGTCCCATGGTCCTCAACTGACCGGCTCCAACGCCCTACCGCCGTTGCCTTGCCCAATTGCTCGACTTCTACCTCGTTCTTCTGCCGTCTTCTGCGACTAGTCTCCTCAACCTGATCAGAGAAACGTTCCATCAGTTCGCCACTTCCTATAAGACTCCAACCTCCCCAGCTCCTGCTTGTCGAGCTTCCTCGTCCAGGTTCGCTCTGCTACGACAACCTCAGGGCTTACTCTCTACGTCCTAGCTCACGAAGCTGCCGCCATCGTCTTTCTCGCTCCTGTGTTCTCTCGTCTAACTCGTCATCGCCACAATCCTTGCCTCGTTTCTCCCAATCAACTGATCCTCCTTTGTCGACTTGGACCTTCATCCATGTCCACCGACTCAGACGACCTCTCCGATTATCAGGTGGTACGTTCTCCAATGCTTCCCACCCGCTCACCTACGGTGCCACTGACGTGCCACACATCAACAGACGTGCTTTGCATCGCTGTTTGGATGGATCATTCGAAGATTTATACCGTCTGAAGGCAATCAAAAGGTCGTCGACTGGCAGCGGTGAGTGGCACCCTTCTGATCTCGCCCCCAGACCGCTGACATTCGCGGCGTAGTACGCTGCCTACTGACGGTGGGTATAGAATATCCACTTCTAGCGGTAGAGAGATGATCGTAGAGAGGGCATAACGACAGGTGTGTTCTTTCGAGCTGGTAATTTACGGTGCTAACAAAGGTTAATGCAGATTTACGAGGACATTTAAGTCCACTTATGTGAGTTTTACAGTGCTCGACGGTTCCCTTGATTCGTGGAGTGGCGGCGGAGACCTTAAGGTTTGGATGGTGCTGATCGATGAGACGCGTTGGTCGAGTCGCCTTTGCTTGTACGTCCGGAGGCTATATGATTTCTTTCCATGTTCTCTGTTACACCTCGTGTTCCGTACCCTTAACCTCATGATGGTAAGACACATATATCGCCACTTCAATCGCGAGTGGCCGACGCGTTGACTCATCCGTGCAATGATAGGTGGGCAAATACTAGTCGTCTCATGTTTTCATGAGCATGAAGATGGTGTGCCCACTGTCAATCGAGATCTGACCAAGACTGCGTTGTTACTCTTCCGTACCGACGATGCAAGTGGTGTGTCGAACCAATTCGATGAACATCAGCCCGTTGTTGAGAGTTTCCCTACAGGTTTTGTATGTACTTCTATGTTATTTCGGACATACGAAGGCTTATGCACAGGTACAGCTTCCCGATCTGTCGCGGAAAGCGCGACGAATTGAAAGGCAAATGCAAAACAAATGATTGGCACCATTAGGCGGCGCCACTATCGGCTACAGACTCACTCCAAACTTCTGACGGTCCTATCGTCAGCGGTTTACGGAAAAGTTGCAACGCTAACGCACCTCGCTCCGCAGCTCGTCCCGTGACCGTTTCATCGTCGCCTTTTGCACCTTTGACTGTCGCACTGGCATCGGGCCCTGCGCCTTCCGCAGACTCCTCGGCCTGGGGGACAGGGCTGCGAAGGTGAGTGTGTGAGCCCTCTGCACATAGGACGAGGTGGATTCACGTACCCGAATCGCTCGAGGACGGCAGACGCAGGTTCCCAAACGGACGGATTGAAGTATCGACGGATCTTCGCCCCAATTTCCAATTTCGGTCCCGTAGTACCCATTTCCTGCAGCACCGGATGGATGACCCGTACGAAGGTCTCCATCTCATCACCGGACTCGAAGACCAACCTGAGCGTGTCGAGGTGTGGAAGTCGCGTCAGGTAGTCTGCTAGCTCGTGCCAACAATCGAGCATCAGGGTAGAGTCTACGGAAGCACCACACATAGGAAGCTTGCAGATGTGCATGGTGATGTTGTAGTGTGCTCTGTCTTGAAGCCGTATCTCCGTCCGGATGAATGTCCCTTCCTTGCTACCCAGATCGTTATCCGTGGTGGCGCCTACTTCGACGGCGAATTGTGTGGCGTCGGACGTATCTGTTCATAATTCCCCCAGTAATTGAGCCAACAATAACTTGAAAAAAAGCATTGTACGTACTAATTCTGCAATATCGGTTCGATTGCGGGAGCGACATCGTACGGTCATACAACAACATTAGAGAATCCACGAATGTTTGAGCCTCTGCTTGGTCACAAGCAAGGAAGGCGACGGAGTTATGGCGAGCGTATATACCCAGCGTCGCCAAAAGCATTATCGGAGCCGTGGTGCGTGAATCTTCCAGGCTTATGCTGTACCATTTGGGCCTCCGCGAGTTACGCTGGGGGAACGTGACATGTTGTACGCCGACTCCTTCGCAAGTGCACATCCGCAGAGTCACCGCTTGTAGACCACGGAAAGAGAATAAGCAGCGAATGAGATCGTCCCAGCGTTTGAAACAAACATTGTGCAACTCCAACTGCACAAGATCCTGGAACAGGGAAGGAGGAAGGGTGCGGGGGAGGGCAACTTGTGTAGGCACAAGGCCGACGAGAGCCTTGTCTGTATTGAGGGTTACGTGTCTGATGATCCCGATGTTGTCATTCTTGATCCTGGGAAGAAGGACTGTGGCGATGCGGTGGGCCCACGGAATTTCGCCCTCTCTAGAATCAATATGAATGTACTCCGTGAAGGCGATACAGAGCCTCCCAAGGGGAGTACAACCGCCATCCACGAGATCTAGCAGTCGCGCGACCTGTCTTTGGTTACGGAATGCTACGTTCTGATATAGTTTTTGTCTGCAAATCTGTGCGAAGTATTTGCAAACGAGGCCGATGGACGTGAGGGTCAGAACGGTCGAGTCCCTGGAAGGTGGATAGCCTTGACCTCTGGTCCATGGCGGGGTCTGAAGGCGCCAGAGGATGTGCTCAAACAGTTCTTCGGGTATGTCAGCACCAGTGACTCGAGGTAGATTTACGCACTGCACGTTTCCGCTTGCGGGTGCATCCGACATGGTCAGAGACAACTGAGACGGGCGATCGGCGTAAGGACGGCACAAAGCGCATCTGATGCGCCCACGGATGGATCGATCACTTGCCACGCGATATAAGGTTCACGAAGAAATCATCGCAACAGACTCGACACGAACCACAGGAACTAAGGAGCGGTGCGGCAGCTGCGATGGCAAGTTTTCTAAGAAGAGATATGATTACTACGCAGACAACTTCTCGACGAGGCCGTTACATGGCCCCCAGTAACAAGAAGCGCTCGCCGAAATCCGCTGCCCTTGCACCTTTATCGCCCGTTGTACGTCCGAGGGGAACTTCAGGCATGGTGAAACGTGACTTTCCGACCCGCTCGAGCCACCGTCGGAGTCTGATCTCATGTGGGCTTGGAGTCGACCATTGTCGCGGACGTCACAATCGTGTACCATATAATTTCGAGGGGAATAGATACAGGCACGTATGGCATAGAATTTGTGCACGGTCGGTGCCAGCCGCTCGTACAATGTTCTTGTAGACCTACGAGGCGTTCGGCCTCCGGAGAGCGGAGGGTGCGGCAGGGACTGCTGGTACTGCCGTCAAGGAAATTGACCGAATTGTCAGATACTTCGGGGACTACCACGGGCGAAGGGCGCGTTGTCCGCAGGAAGGACAGGTCTGGCGGGCCGTATAGGTTGCAACGTGGTGTACCGGAGACTGTACTTGCTTTGCTGGAAGGATTGCGAGGAGGACTGGTACCCCAGGATATGCCGATTTGGGTGAGGGCAGCAATGTCGACGCACGGCGGGCTATGTGTCCTCCGAAGCGCAGCAAGACTGAAAAGAAAATAATTGGCTCGTCCTTCGGATCTTGAGAGAGGCTCTTCAGAGGTCTACAAGGGATGAACTCGGTACGAGGCGTAGGAATAAGCAGCAACGTTGCGTTGCCAGCAGCGTTACTTGGCGGATAGGCAGACCATTGTCGTACATCGGGGTCATGGAACTCTAGTATATGTTCATAGAAAAGGTATGACGGATTCTAAACCATCAGGGCGGGCGGGCGTGTGGAGGGAATTGTTTACGCACCTGGAAACACGCCCGACAACCGTTCCCTTGACCTCCGTCCTGGGCCAAAAACATGCCCAACGCCCTTTCTGTCCTTCTAAGACGGCAGTGCGACGCAACTTTGAGTAAAGCTGGCCGGAAGTTTGGTCCTGGGGGGACATGCTGCAGGCGTCGTCGAGGCCGATGGAAAAGACCTGTGGGGCTGCCCGTGGTGCAGTGAACGTATTATCTCGCGCAAGTGTCGCGTTGAGCGACACAACAGTACGCGAGCTTCCCGTTGGGCCGACGTCTGGGCTGGGACACGAAAGAATCGCCTGTTCTCGCGGATTTGGCTTTGTCGATTGGTCCGATGGCTGGGTACCGTATCGCGGGGCTATGGTACGTTAGAAGACTGGGCAACGCCTGAGTGTTCGCGAGGTAGAGGCATCGACGGCAGCTTGTGAGGAGCAGGAGGCAGGGCGTGGTCCGAGGGGTGGTCGGTCGCTGATCGGAGAACGGGAAGAGGTGGCGGTCTGGTGGCAAAGCCAAAAGCGCCTGACCGCGCTTTGTTCCTCACCACGCTTTGCTCCCAACCACGCTCGCCACGGTGCCTTTGCTCCGCAAGATCCTTCGGTCGGCCCCTGGTTGACGTTCGCCCCTAGTGTAGGTTGCATTATTACCGAGAGCCTCCTCGCTGTTCATGACTGATCTCTCTACAGACTTCCGCGAATCAGCAAACCCGCCGTGCGCGCTCGACAACACCATCGATACCTTGGGAAAGGGTCCATTCTTATTTTATTCGGCCTCATCATGGAGTGCCTTCAGCCAGCCCGAGCACCCCCTTGGAAGCAGGCGGTGCTCCTGTTGTGGCGTTATTGACTTAATTGCAGCTTTATCTCCGAAGACGCACCATGGTTGATTATTGCCCTGCGAACGAATGTTCGAATTTCCTTGAGAATATGATGACGCGTTGCGTATATTAAAGGATACGCACCGTTTTCCTACTCTCTGTGGAAATTTCGATATTTGTCCGCCTTTGTGAGAGTGGGGGGCGCCGTTCGTGTCTCTCGAATTCAATACGAGGTTCATTAGAGTGCGCTGACGATAAAACACACACATAGAATCATCATCTCGTTTCAAAAACCTATCGATGTTTGCCTTTCGACAGTTCTAAATGGCCTCAGGCATGACCTACACGAGCCGCTGCATTTGTGAGTTCCTTAAAATCAGGGCTGCGGGTAGGTAGCTCACCAAACACCCCTGGTATTTGACGTACTATCGTCTCCAGATCCTTTCCACGAGATTCTTTGGGTCTCGAAGAGGCGGCCCGCACTGTTCAGACAGTAAGTAATCGCCTCACGCCTATAACATCGGAAGTACGCCTCCGATTGCGAAATACTCATCACATTAAACCAGTCAGATGACTATTGAGCAAACAACGTGCAATAAGGTCTGTCTTGTTTGATCAAGACGTGAGCGGGATGCGTAGTCCCTGGTAGTGTTAGGTCTGCTCGTTGCCGCAAGCATGCGGTCTACCCAAACAGTAGGCGAATCTCTGATACCGTGTAACATGAACTGACGACGCGGACGACAGGCCCTCGCCCCGCGATCCTGCGGTCGTGCTCTGTCTGCGCAACGGACGCAGACCTGATTGTTCCAACCAATGTCACTGCGAACGTTTTGGCGACGACGAATTACGAGACACATACCTTCGATAGGAACGCTAGGCCACTCCAACCCGATAACCTGACGGCCAAAACTTCGGTGGTCACAGTTCCTGTTCGCTTGCTACCCCAAGTCGAGACGCAGCACAGTGAAATTCTGACAAAGGAGACAGAAGGAACGCGCGCACGAAGGCGATGAGGCCGCCTTGCCACGCCAGTTTCAATATTTTGTCGGTGAGTCTGGAGGCATCGACGCGCAGTTTCTGGCGACTCAACTAGTGTTTGTTGCAGAATGTGTTCGCGAGGAAGCGCGCCAACCGCTCACTGAGCGAACTCCGACTGGGAGTCTCACGTGCATGTTCAACCCCTCCTCGCGGCTTCCTTTGACCTCGCCACCAACGGCCTCAACCTCGACCTCAACCACGACGTTCCTCATTCCATGGTCCTCGATTGATCAACTTCAACGCCCTTCCGTCGCCGCCTCGCCTAGTTGCTGGACTTCTACCTCGTTCTCCTTCTGTCTTCTCCCACTAGCCTCCTTCAATCTGATCAGAGAAACGTTCCATCAGTCCAGTCATTCCTATAAGACTCGAACCTCCTCAGCTCCTGCTTGTCGAGCTCCCTCATCTAGGCTCGCTCTGCTACGACGACCTCCAGGTCCATTCTCTACGTCCTAGTTCACGAAGACACCTCCATTGCCTTCCTCGCCCGCCTACTCTCTCGCCTGGCTCACCTAGTGGCTACGCCTAGCTTCATTTTCTTCCAAGGGATTCTCCTTTGTCAATTTGAACAATGCCCACAAACTCTGAGTCGGACGACCTCTCCGAATACCAGGTGGTACGTCTTTCGATCCCACCACCCGCTCGCGCACTGTATCATTGACGTGCCACACATCAACAGACGTGCTTTGCGTCGCTTTTTGGATGGCTAATACGAAGGTTCGTACCGTCCGAAGGGAACCGGAGGGTTGTCGAATGGCAGCGGTGAGTGGCACCCTCTCGATAGCGTCATCAAGCTACTGACATCGACGATGTAGGACGCTGCCCACTGACGGTGGGTATAGAGTATCGACGTCTAGTTACAGAGAGATGGTCGTCGAGAGGATATGACGACAGGTGTGTTTGGTTGGGTTGGATGTTTACGGTGCTAACAAAGGATGATGCAGATCTACGAGGACAATTTAGTCCACTCATGTGAGTTTTATAGTGCTCGACGATCTCCTCTATGTGTGGAAAGGCTGCGAAGACCTTAAGGTCTGGATGCCTGCGTTTGTACGTTCATGCACGATTTTTGAGTCTTTGTATGTTCTCGACACGTCTAATGTTTATGCTTGGTTCAAATTACGGTAAACGATGTTCCCTCCACTGGTTCATCGCTCGAGGTAATCCGCGCCTTGACCGTTTTTGATATATGGTCTCCATACCTATACGCGCGACAACAACTCCTCCGCAGGAAGTCGAGCGCGCTAGCCACCAGCCTCTATATACACGAGAATGAGGCGTTGTACGCGTGCGATCACCCCCCGCTGCTAAATTCGAACTTATGGCAGATTTCCGCAGGCATGAGCGAATGTGGCATTGGATCAGAGTTGAAGGAGGCACACAGTGAGTCGAACGATTGCCCGACTCTGAAATGGGTCGTGCCCGAGTTCTGGTGTGCTTACTACCGGTCCGTTCTCGTAGGGCTGCCGGTACACTGGTGCTGCTGGGTAATACTCCTCGCTGGACTTGTTTGTTTGACGCGAACACTTCTTGACAAGACACCCCTCCACCGAACGTTCGTTACACTTCTTCATCAACTTGAATCGCGACGGTGGAACTTCACATTGAACCATCGGCGAAGCGCATACATCCGGTTGACAACACAGGGCTCGTGGTGTACGCATTACGCCCGCCGCGGCCTTCGTTCTACAGTATTGCGACCACTATTTCGCGGCGTGGTCCGTAGGAAATGCAGGGGATTGTGAGGTTCCAGTGGACCAATTGTCATAGGACCTAAGACCCGGAACGAATACTTCTCGTGGGAGCTGGTTTCTCAGTCACCCGCCATTAGTGTACTCTGCGCTATACCACGGTATCACTTCTAACATGGGGGAGCCGGGCACACAGAAATGATTCGGAGTTCTCACCCACGTGGCCACCACTCTGATGCGCCTTTGAGGCGGATCATTCCGCCCGCCCGGGATCGGCGCCGCCGTGCGCCTCTAGCAAATCGGGCATGATCACTGTGCTACGGTTCTTGGCGGCGTTAGCGGAAACATAGTACGAGGCAGTGATTCCTATGCAGACGTTCCAACAGTCCCGTAATTGCTACAACGGCTATAGCTGCTACAACAGAGGTGGCAATCGGATGTTTAGAAGAGCGGGCAGAGCCGAGGCGACGTTGCGTAGTCGCAAATTTCCAACGCGCAGCGGTGCAACAGACATAATAGAAATGAAATTCTTATTGTGAACTATATTGCTTTGGACGAACATGTTTACGCATATTATAGAATTCGTGCTTCAGCAGCATCCGCGAGGTGTCTCGCCGCAGAGAAGAGCAGAGACGGATCGACGGCGCGAGAAAGATGCAGATATTTCAGCGACCGGTTTAGTATCAAGCACAAGTACAGCGGATAATTTGGACGCATTGGGTTTGCTTTGCTGGGTGGAATGGTAAGCAGGCACGGCGCCAGGGTATGCCGATCCAGAGTAGTGGCGTCGCCGCACGAGAGGGACTGTGTCCTCCGAAGTTCAGAAAGACCAGGGGAAGGCAGCAGGGAGGTGTGATCCAGGTACGGGGCGCGAGCGACAGCGTAACGTTCGAAACTCGAGGGCGTATCGGCGGTGTGGTTTTTTGCATCGGCGGGAAGCTTATTTGATGAGGTGGCGGGGAGACGTATCTTGATATCGTAGAGACCAAAAGATGGGGCAACCATACGCTAGCATATGACTGAATATCGCGTCCTGCGGGTGCGGAGGCATCGTGAGCAAGCGTGGATGAAGAGAAGAGTGTTTGCGTACTAAATCATACTCGACGGCTGTTCCATCTGCCTCCTTCCTTTGTTAGAAACAAGTATAACACTCTCTCAACTCTTCTAAGCCGGTAAGCTCAGTGCGATGCGAGGTCCGATCGCGGAGAAGATGCTAGAGTCTTGCGGGGCCGTCGATGCCGGCGGAGAAAGCGCAAAGGATTGACGGTCAAACGTGCCATTCGTGCGAAGGTAGCGTCGGATGGCAAAGCTGAGGCGCAGCCTTCTTGTAGGAGGGACGTCTTGGTCGGTATATGACAGAACGGCCTGCTCGTGTCGGTTTGGCTTCGCCCGTCGCTTTGTTGGTCCAGGTCGTGGGAGGTATTGTGAGGCTGCCAAGGGTACGTCGAAGGGCCAGACTAAGCTTGAGTCTTTGCAAGGTAGAGCCGTAGATGCTAGCTTGCGAGGAGCAGAAGGGAGAGCATGGTTGGTGGAGTGGTCGGTCGCTGATCCGAGCGGCGAGAACGGGAGGTGGTGGTGGTCCGGTGGCGAAGGAGCCCAAAGCGCCTGACCGCGCTTTGCTCCCAACCACACTCGCTACGATTCTCCTCGCTCGGTTGGATCTTTCGGTTGCCCCCTGGTTTGCCTTCGCCATTACGGTGCGTTGAGATATTACTGAGAGTCTCTTCACTGCCCACGGCTGATCTTCCCACAGACTTCACGAATCAGCAAAATCGTATTCTGCGCCTCCGACGACAAGATCGATACCTCGGGGAAGGGGCCGTCCTTGTTCAATTCGGCTCTGCTGTGAGCTCCCTTCAGCTTGGGCTCTCTCCTGGAAGCAAGTGTGGTGGCGCTATTGATATGGTTACAGCTTTAACATTGAAGAGAAGAGACTCTGTTATGGTTCTGTCACCTATGGTTCAATGTCAGTGTTGCTTCTGGGAAAGAGTAAATCTCAGTACCTACCGTAAAGTACTGAACTTTATTCTATTCTTGAGGCAATCCCGATGTTCATCCTCCCTTGCGAGAGCGGGGGGCGCCGTTCGTGTCTCTTAAATTTCGTACCAGTTTCATTTGGAGTAGACTGACGATCGGGTACGCCTATAGGAGCCTCGTCTCTTCCCAAATGCCTACAAATTGTCCTGTTCTGAACGTCACGATAGCCCGAGACCAAACCTGACAAGCCACCAAATTCGTGAGTTTGCCAATTCCGGGGCCTCGAGGAGGTAGCTCACCTAATATCCCTAGCAGCCGGCGAAAACACGTCTTTATAACCTTTGTGCGTGACATTTTGGGTCTCGAAACGGCAGTCCGCACTGTTCAGACAGTAAGTAATCGCCTCACAAACATAACTTCCGCGACAAGTACGCCTCCGATTGCGAGACACTCACTAATTCATTGGACTTAGTGGACAGCTATTGGATGCACACTGCACGATATCTGCTGCCCTTTGCGATCCCTAAGACGTTGACGGGATGCATAATCTCTGCGGTGTCGGATCTGCATACGCCCGCAAGTACGCGGGCCACCTCAGTGGTAGGTGCATTCCTACTATAACACACCCTGTACTGATAACATAGCGAACAGGTCTTTACCTTTGAATCCTGCGTCGATGTTCTCGCTGCGACACGGACGCGAGATCCAACCACTGCCACTGCGAACGTTTCAGCGACTATCCACGAAGAATCGCGCGAGAAGATACCTTCGATTCGAACGCAAGGCCACTGCAATTTCGTAACTTGATAGCCAAAAGCTGAAGTATTCTCGGGTCGTGTTCGCTTTCTGACCAAAGTGGAGATGCAGCGAAGTCGAGTCCGGACTAAGGAGCCGGAAACAGCGCGCGCGCAGGGTATCGCAACCGCCTTCCCATTCCGGTTTCGATAACTTGTCGGTGAGTCTGGAGGACGTCGATGCACGGCCGCCGCTGAATTGACTGGTGTCTGTTGTAGAGTGGACTCTCGAGGAAGCGCGCCAACCGCTCACTGAGCGAGCCAACTCCGACCCAGTGTCTCACGTGCATGTTGAACCAGTCCTCGCGGCTTCCTTTGACCTCGCCACCAACGGCCTCATCTTCGACCTCAACAACGACGTTTCTCGTCGTATGGTCCTGCACTGATCGACTTCAGCACTCTGCCGTCCCCCTCCTCGCCTAATTGCTCGACTTCTGCCTCGTTCTCCTACTGTCTTCTCCCACTAGTCTCCTTCAATCTGATCAGAGAAACGTTCCATCAGTCCAGTCCTTCATATAAGACTCGAACCTCCTCAGCTCCTGCTTGTCGAGCTCCCTCATCTAGGCTCGCTCTGCTACGACGACCTCCAGGTCCATTCTCTACGTCCTAGCTCACGAAGACACCTTCATTGCCTCTCTCGTCCGCCTACTCTCTCGCCTATTTCATCTAGCGGCGACGCCTCTCCTCATCCCCAACCGATCCTCCTTTGTCAACTTGAACCTTCTACCATGCCCTCACACTCCCAGTCGGACGACCTCTCGGAATACCAGGTGGTGCGTCCTCCAAAGCTTACCACCCACTCACGTACGGTGCCACTGACGTGCCACACTCGATAGACGTGTTTTACATCGCTATTTGGATGGATCATTCGAAGGTTCATAACGTCTGAAGGCAACCAAAAGGTCGTCGAGTGGCAGCGGTGAGTGGCACCTGTCCGATCGCGCCATCAGACGACTAGTACTGAAATCCCCGGCGCAGGACGTTGCCTACAGACGGTGGGTATAGAGTTTCTACGTCAAGCTGCAGAGAGATGATCGTCGAGAGAATCTAACGACGGGTATGTTCCCTCAAGATGGAGGTTTACGGTGCTAACAAAGGAAGATGCAGATTTACGAGGACATTTTAGTCCATTCATGTGAGTTTTACAATGCTCGACGGTCTCCTCTGTTTGCGGAAAGACTGCGAAGACTTTAAAGTCTGGACGCCTGGGTTTTTACGTTTGGGGGCCTCATTTACGATTTCGTTGTGTGTTCTCGACACGGCCTCATTTACGATCTTTTTGTATGCTCCCGACATGTCTAATGTTTATGTTTTGGGTCAAATCACGGTAAATCGCTGCTGGCTCACCGTCAGAATCATAGATAATCTGCGCCTGCCTTGAACGTATTGATCTACGCTCTCTATCTACCCGCGCTGTGTCGAGTCTCCTGCAAGATCGTCGCTGACCACCAAACTCTATGAACACGATGATGAAGCGTCATACGCGTGCGATTGCCCTTCGATACTAATTTCGAGCCTAATGGGTAGAATCTCGCCTACTGTGAGTCCAGAACTCCTGGCAGCATCGTCTTCGGGAAATATGAGCGAATGGGGCATCAGATGAGAGCTGAGGGGTACGGCGACTCGAACGCCGATTGCCTGACTCGCTCAAGTGCTGGTGTGCTTGCCACTGGTCTGTTCTCCCGGGGAATTGGCGGGGCTACCGCCGTGCGGGTGCCGCTAGCAAAAACTCGTTCTTGGGTTTATCTGTTCGACGCGCAAACTTCTTAACAAGACACCCCTCCACGCGGTGGCCGCTACACTTCTCCGTCAACGATGCCGCTGGAGCTTTGCATTAGGACGTCGACAGAGAGCCTAGAGCTGATGGAAAATAGTGTGGCGCGTCGTGTACGAGGCATGCACTTCATCGTCTTTTTTCGCAGTGTTACGACTGCAATTCCACGACACGGTCCAGAGGGATGCATGGGGTTTAGATTGCGAAAATCAAATGGGATAATTGGCGGAACATAGTAGGGCCCAAGACTCGGGACGAACATATCTCGTGGGAGTTGATTTTCCAATCACAGAATGTCACTATAACTTGCGCTATACTACGTATACTTAGAGGGGAGCCTGACGCACGGAAATGTGATACGCCTCAAAGACGCATCATTTCGTCCACATGGAATTGGCGCTGCCGCCCTTTCCCAATTGGCCGTGCGCCTCCAGCAAATCGGACTTGACGGTCACTGTGCTAAGGACACCGGCAACGTTATTCCGGTGCGGACGTTCCGACTATACCAGCTGCACGAGACAATGCAGCCGAAACACCTCACAATGTGGACATCGATAGTCCCCAATCGCACGGCTCATGGGACGAAAAGCCGAGATCGTTCACCACGAGAATTTTATCGTCTACCCCGAGACGTGTAGCTCCTGTGGAACTGGGTGAACGATCGTCACGTAGGTATTCATCTGTTCAAGGGACTTGTATACCCGCTTGCGCCCTTTGAGAGGGGTGAGACGCGCGATGCAGCCCCCGCGATCGCGCCAGATGTAGAGCATCGGAGTGGCATCTACCGTGCCGTTGCGCGTCGGAGATTTGCAAGTGCGCGTCGCGCAACTTGAGCTTGTAGCGCCTCTCGTTACGACGGAGCCTCAGGCACAGAAAAATAATATTCTGATTGTGAACCACGTTACTCTGGTCGACGAACGTATTCACGTATACCACAGAATTCAAGCGTGGGTAATTTCAGCAGCATCCGTGAGAGTTGTGGCTTCCATCTGGTCCCAGAAAAAAAATGACCGATCGACGGCGCGAGGAGGCTGCAGAGGATTCGGCGACCTGGTAGGTGCAATGTACAACAGATAATTTGGAGTCATCGGTAACGAGTAATCCCTCCCGTCGCGCCTGTCCCAGACCACAGTGCAATGCGCGTCAGCATCGGCGGAGCGGGAGACGACAAGCTGACCGGGAGGACCATAGGCGTTGAAGGTCTTCGCCATCCCGAAGACGGCATGGGACTACAAATATGGGCGATCCTACGTTGAAGGCTTCACGGTTACGGTCACGCCAAGGTTACCGGGTACCGCAACGGTATGGCGGAGCAACGGACAGCATTTTCGGAAGTCCGACTTCGGAGGCTGCTGCCAGTGAGGGGCGCGTCCGTAGGAAGGATAGATCTAGCTAGCGTTACATGTGTGACATTGTGTATCGGTATCATGTGCGTTGGGTTTGCTTTGCTGGGTGATATGGTGAGGGACGGCGCGTCAGGGGACGTCAATTTGGGGTAGCATTGCCGATGCACGAGAGGGACTGTGTCCTCCAAAGTTCAGCGAGACCGGAGGAGAGACAGCAGGAGATTGCGAGCTGAGTATGGGGCGCGAGTAACAGCGTCGCTCAAGGGTGTACGTCGTTTGCATTAACGAGGAGGCTTGTTTGACGAACTAGCCGGAGGACGCGTCTTGATGTCGTACAGGCCGGAAGGTGGGGTGCTTGAACACCAGTGTATAACCAGAGAACGCGTACTACGTGGGCACAGGCACCGTGAGCAAGCGTGCATGTAGAGGAAAGTATTTGCTCACCATATCACGTCCGACAGCCATTCCGCCCATCTCTGTCCTTAGTTTGGGACTGCACGGCACGCTCTCAGCTCTTCCAAGATGGTAACGCGATGCAAGGTCCAGTCATGGGAGTAGAAGCTGGAGTCTTGCCGCGCCGTCGAGGGCCGGAGGAGAAAGCGCAAAGACTCGATGACCAAACGTGCCATTCGTGTGAAGGTAGCGTCGGATCGCCAATCCAAAACGCAACCTTTTCGTAGGAGGGACGTGTTCGTTGGGACATGACAGAACCACCTGCTCGTGTCAGTTTGGCTTCGCCCGCTTTGTCGGTCGCGGGGAATGTCAATGTTGCGAGGCGACCAAGGATACGGCGGAGGGCTGAGCTACGTCTGAGCCGTGGCGAGGTAGAGCGGTAGCTGGTAGCTTGCGAGGGGTAGGAGGAAGAGCATGGCTCGAGGTGGGGTGGTCGGTCGCTGATCCGGGAAGTGGTGGTCCAGGCGAAGGAGCCCAAAGCGCCTGACCGCGCTTTGCTCCTGACCACACCCGCTACGATTCTCCTCGCTCGGTTGGATCCTTCGATTGCTCCCTGGCTTGCATCCGCCATTACGGTGCGTTAGGATATTACTGAGAGTCTCTTCGCTGCCCACAGCTAATCTCCCTACAGACTTCACGAATCAGCCACACCGGATTCTGCGCGTCCGACGACACGATCTATACCTCGGGGACGGGGCCACCCTTGTTTTATTCCTGGAAGCAAGTGTGGTGGCGCTATTGACTTGATTATGGCTTCCTCATTGAAGCCAAGAGACTTCATTCTGGTTCTGTCATCTGTGATCCAATGTCAGTTTTGCCTCTGGGATAAAGAAAATCTCAGCACCTACCATGGGGCGCTGAGTTTTATTCTATCCTTATCGGCAGCTCCGACGTTTGTCTGCATTTGCGAGAGCAAGGGGCGCCGTTCGTGTTTCTCGATTTCAATACGATGCATCGGAGTACATCGACGATCAGTTGCACTTGTAAAATCATCATCTCCTTTCAAAATCCTTTCAATTCGACTAGCCTTGGGCATGACCCACACATGCCGATGAATCCGTGAGTTCCTCTAGATCATGGCGTCGGGCAGGTAGCTCACCTGATATCCCTAGTGTTCGACGTACTCTCGTCTTCATATAATTTCTAAGGGACTCTTTGAGTCTCGAAGAGGCGGTCTACTTTTTTCGGACAGTAAGTAATCGCCTCACGCTCATAACTTTTGAAGCAAGGACGCCTCCGAGTGCAAAATACTCACTACCACAATAGGCCTATCAGATGACTATTCAGCCAATAACGTGCTATAGTTCTATCTTTTTTGAACAAGACGTGGACGGAATGCGCAATCCCTGGCGGTGTTGGGTTTACGTATTCCTGTAAGTATGCTTTCTACCTCAACGGTAGGCCCATCTCTGATACCGTTTACCCTGTACTGACGCAGCGGACGACAGGCTTTCGCCTCGCAATCCTGCGGCCATGTTCTGTCTGCGTAACGGACGTGGATCTAATAGGCCCAACCAATGTCACTGCGAACGTTTCAGCAACGATGCCACGACGAATTACGAGAGACAGCACCTTTGACTCGGACGCTAGGCCACTCCAACCCCATAACCTGATAGTCCAAACTCCAGCGGTCACATCTCCTATTCGTTTGCTATTCCAAGACGCGGCGGAGTCGAGGCCTGACAAAGGATCAGGGAGCAGCGCGCGCACAAAGGCGACGCAGCCGCCTTACACCTCAGTTTTGTATTCTTGTCGGTAGGTTTGCAGGATATCGACGTGTAATTTCCTGTGGGCTAACTAGTGTTTGTTGCAGGAAGTGTGTGTGAGGAAGCGCGCCAACCGCTCGCTGAGTGAGTGAACTCCGACCCAGTGTCTCACGTGCATGTTCAACCACTCGTCGCGGCTCCCTTCGACCTCGCCACCAACGGCCTCCTCTTCGACATCAACAACGACGTTCGTCATCCTATGGTCCTGCACTGATCGACTTCAACGCCCTGCCGTCGCCGCCTCGCCTAATTGCTCGACTTCTACCTCGTTCTCCTTCTGTCTTCTCCCACTAGTCTCCTCCAATCTGATCAGAGAAACGTTCCATCAGTCCAGCCATTCATATAAGATTCAGAACTCCTCAACTCCTGCTTGTCGAGCTCCCTCATCTAGGCTCGCTCTGCTACGACGACCTCCAGGTCCATTCTACACGTTCTAGCTCACAAAGACACCGTCATCGCCGTGCCTGTCTCCCGTCTAGCTCATCTTGTGGCGACGCCTCTCCTCATTCACGTGGACCTTTCTTCAGCCAACCGACTCTACTTTGTCAACTTGAACCTTCTACCATGCCCTCACACTCCCAGTCGGACGACCTCTCGGAATACCAGGTGGTGCGTCCTCCAAAGCTTACCACCCACTCACGTACGGTGCCACTGACGTGCCACACTCGACAGACGTGTTTTGCATCGCTATTTGGATGGATCATTCGAAGGTTCATAACGTCTGAAGGCAACCAAAAGGTCGTCGAGTGGCAGCGGTGAGTGGCACCTGTCCAATCGCGCCATCAGACTACTAGTACTGAAATCCCCGGCGCAGGACGTTGCCTACAGACGGTGGGTATAGAGTTTCTACGTCAAGCTGCAGAGAGATGATCGTCGAGAAGATCTAATGACAGGTATGTTCCTTCGAGCTGGAGATATACGGTGCTAACCATGGAAGATGCAGATTTACGAGGACATTTTAGTCCATTTATGTGAGTTTTACAGTGCTCGACGGTCTCCTCTGTTTGTGGAATGGCGGTGAGGACCTTAAGGTCTGGGCGCCTGCGTTTGTACGCTCATGCACGATTTCTCGCTCTTTGTATGTTCTCGACACGTCTAATGTTTATGCTTTCGTTCAAATCGCAGTAAATCGTGTTCCCGCCGCTGGCTCACTATCCGAATTACAGGTAATCCGCGCCTGCCTTGAACATATTGATCTAGGATCTCCTTACCTACTCGCGCTGTGTCGAGTCTCCTGCAAGATCAGCGGTAGCCACCAACCTCTATGAACACGATGATGAGGCGTCGTACGCGTGCGATTACCCTTCGATACTAAATTCGCGCTTGATGGGTAGAATCACGCCTACTGTGAGTTCAGAATTCCTGGCAGCATCGTCTTCGGGAAATATGAGCGAATGCGGCGTCGGATGGGAGCTGAGGGGTACGGCGACTCGAACGATTGCCTGACTCGCTCAAGTTCTGGTGTGCTTGCCACTGGTCCATTCTCCCGGGGATACTGACGTGCGAGTGCCGCTGCCGTCCATCATTGAAAACGCGTTCGAGTCACCCAAGCATGTTACTAAATGGCCGTCTATTTAATTTTCGTACGTCCGTGTATATAGAGACGGTAAGACACTAAAGAATACGTTGACTACAACGACACACATACAGGATGCATACAAGTACGCAAGGTGTACACAAAGGCCCAAGTCTGATGTGAAAGAGTAATGCAGAGTGGAAGTAGGGAGCGACTGGATAATAACGAGATAGTACTGTAGCAGAGTCGATGAACGCGAAACGAGTCCTAAGGAAGGTTTTTTTCTGTGAAGACCTGTTAGCGATGGGCGCAATGATAGTAGAAAATAAACGACGTACCACCAAAGGCGAGGAACGGCACGAAGACAGAACTACGAAGAATAACTGAAGACACGATCAGCGTGTTTCATGGATATATGCGAAGAAGACCTACCGTGTATGCGCGCAAGGGTCATCGACCAAGTCGCCCTTGCCCCCTCAGCATATAGCTGACTACAACCCAATGTTGATGGGAGTGCAGCCAATGGCAATCAGCCCGTCTGTGGGAGACGATAGTCAGCGTTGGCGCATGTGAATCAATATCTGACGTACTGAAGCTGTTGTTCTCGCAGCAGACCGTCTGCGAGTTGCAGGTGCCCCCGGTGCTGAGGCCGAGGACACTGAGGGGAGTGCAGGTCAAGCCGATGGGGACATCGAGGCCCTGCACGTTGAGGGGGAGAAGACCGAGCAGCTTCGCGTTGGAGACCTGGTTTGCGGGCTGGACGGTGTCGCAGCACTGCACAGGGCCCGTCGTGCAGGTGTTGTTGGTACCCGATCCTGACGTGCCGGTCGAGGCAGGACCGCTGGGAGTAACGCCAGTTGCAGCGACGGAGCTGGAGGGGACATGGCTGTACGCCGGGGAGGTGGTGTGGGTGACCGTAACGGTGGTAGTGGGATGAGCGTGGGTAGTAGTAGGGACCGCGCTAGTGACGGGGATTCCAACAGTGACTGTCACCGTCGCGCCAGGACCGTTGGGGGTGGTGGTAGCGGTGTGGTGGTGGTGAGTGTTACCGTCGCCGGGGGCGGTGACGGTGACAGTGACGGTGGTGTCACCGTGGCCGGGCTCGTCGCACCAGGTGGTGGGGCGGGAGTTGGTGGCGAGGAGGAGGGCGGAGAGGACGAGGAAGGTCTTCATGGCGGCGAACATGCTTGAAAGAGCGACGGGGTGGGTGCTGGAGGGCGAAAGTTGGGAGATGAGCGGCGGCGAAGGCGAAGGAGAACGAAAGACGAGCTCGACTGGCAGACGAAGGACTGGGGAAGCGAGAGGGGGACAGCGAACCTTTTAACACTTCCCAGGCCGGACGACGGCGGGCGACGGCGGGCAGAAGCCCGCACATGTTGGACAGCTCCGCATGAACACGCCCAAAGCAGACGTTGAACGTGCGCAGGCGGAGCCCGCGAGAGTGCAAACGGTCGCGTCGAAGCGAGCGAAGACAGACATCCAGGGCGTCTGCGCGCGACGCGTCGGTCAGGGCCGAGGGGCGCCTCCTTTGTAGCTTGGTGCACGTCCAAGCGCCACCTTCTTCCCGTCGACGCTGCTCCGCTTCTGCAGCACGCCGACGTCGCCGAACGTGCTACGAAGGCCTCGGGCGCGCGACATGATCGGCCGCGCGCTGGCGGCGGGTCGCGGGTCTGCCTCGGCCCTCAGTCCGTCCATCCCATTGCCCACACAGACCACAGGTGCACCGGCACGTCCAACGCGCTGCCCGTTGCGGAGGACGTCGCCGACGCATCACACGGGCGGAGACAGACACAGGCAGATTGAGTGCTGCGCCGCCCCAAATTGCATGCGCGACGTCGCCCCCGACCCGTTCTGGTAGAAACTCCACCTCCAGCCCCGCTCGTCCATGTCACAGAAGACGCGTCGAACGCGAAAAATCTCTTTCCGTTGGACAGATACTGAGCTCGTATTTTTAATTTGGGGCTCGCTGACCGTTTCCCGTGCCCGAGTGCCTTCGAGTTCGCCTGGATGCGACGAAGGACGCGCATACAGTGAGCTCCACGACGTATAAAACGACCTCGTCAAGCCCTGGTAACCTCATCCTCGTCGTTGCACTCGTCGCACACAGTCACTCACTCACAGTCGCTCACTCACCCTCTCCCATCCAAAAAATCAGTCACCATGTTCGCTCGCGCCCTCATCATCCTCACCGTTGTCGCCGCCGCCCTTGCGTCCCCCACTAGACGCGACGTCTGTGATACCGGATCCCTCAGCTGCTGCGACAACATCCAGCCCACCGAGCAGTCAGCTGGGACGTTCGCCGGCCTACTCAACCTCGAGAATATCTCCGGCCCTGTGGGAGTGACCTGCACCCCGATTGGCATCCTTGGGGTCGCATCTTCGGGCACTTGGTACGTTTTGATGCGCCCTCGTCGCCCTATTCTTAATGAAGTTTTTTGCCATATAGCAACACGCAAGCTGCCTGCTGCTCGCAGATAGAGGGTGGGGCCGTCAACTGCAGCCCTGTTAACACGGGACTTTGAGCCGAGGATTATTTGACGTATGTTCTCGCACGCATCACCATCATCGTCGTACTGATCCTGATTCTTCTCCAGCTCCCACGTCGCTATCCCCTCTATCATTCGTCGATTCAAAAGATGAGGGAGCATCGGTTCCTAACATGGTCCGCGCGAGAGAGAGACAGTTGTCGCCATCACATTTCGTTTTCGTTCATTTCTCCAAGTCCAGTAGCCAGCTCCGTCTAGTCTACATGTTGTCACACTCCTTTCAATCCCACCCACCCAACGGTCTGTCTTTGAACATTTCTTCACCGCGTTCCTGGAACATGCCACACGTCACACGCAAAAACGTTACCCAAGATCCGGGTCGCCCGGGCACCTGCCAATAACGTCGCCTTCTTCGAACCCGCGCTCGAGCTTAACGCACGCCACAAAGAGGCAGCTGTCCAGATCTGGGTGCACCCTGGTGTGCAATTAATGCCGGCTTCGGTATGTTGGTGCTCGGTCCCTCGGCCCGTTCTTTTTTTGGTGGCGTCTTGAACGTTGAGGAGGAGCTGCGGTCCTGAGTATGCGCGTATGAAGACGCGATCCGCATGGAAGCAAATGCGTTCTTAGTGTTTGGTTTGACGAGTCGGAGAGTGAAACGGAAAATTTCGTAGACCACTGGGAACACGAACGACGTCGGAGGCGACTCCAAAATCAAATACTTGACGTAGAGGATGAACACACGCGCGAAGGGACCCCAAAGATTGAGGGGACTGTGTCAACCTACCGCCGACGACGTACACACGAATCTTGGACGGCGCAGACGTACCTCGAGCAGCGGATGAGCAGCGATCTGTCCGTCTACTCCCCATCATGATGGAAACGCAAAGGTTTCAACGACACCGATGAACTAAACAGGAATCAGAATTCGCACCCGAAAGTTCAAAGAATTCGCCGACGTACGATACATGATAATAAGGAGGGAGCTACCCCAAAGATCCATGTCACCAGCTCATCTTCGTGGCGCAGTACAGCGAGAGAACTAGCGTCGGAACGCGATCTGCTAGGGATGTCAACGCACGGACGTAACTTGAACAACAGCGGAGCCACGATCTGTCCGTCATACTATAGCCTATGCTCCCACCCCGCTGATTTCCCCAACCCTCCCGTCTAGAGGACAGTTCAACACCCAATCTTGTGGCGCACGGGACCGCGATCCGGCCCTCACCTGTACTGCGCGTAAAGTACGGGTCTCGACCCCACCAACAAGCCAACAACTCCACGCAAAATCGTCAAAAAGGCCTAATGCGCCGCACGCCACGGCCCTGAGATCCATCCACGCTCGGCAGCGCGCACGATAGCCTCCTTTATAAGTTAAAACCATCTTACCAAGCCATCCAGAAGATTATCAACCATATGGCGTTCGTCCAGAGTGACCGGAGCCGGCCATCCGCGACGAACAGACATACCCAGGCCGGGAAGAGTCAGGGTGATGTTTAAGTGACGAGCTTGCTGAGAGGTTGACATAGACTGTTGAGCAGACGGCGGGGAGACCAATATAGACTGTTAGGCGGACGGCAGGGAGACCAACCATAGACTGTTAAACAGACGGCGGGGAGAGCAAGTGTACTATCAGGAATGGTTGGTAAATTCAGGTCGCGCAGCGTGAGTGACCGGACCCGGGGGCGGAGCCGGCTGGGGGTTGTGGCGTCCCGGTCCCAGCGTGAACGTGGATGGTCATGGGTCGTCGGAGAGGGAGGTTCTTGCGTTTCATTACTAGATTAGTGGCAGAAGGGGTTGCCGGTAAGGTTGGACGATGGTGACTCTTTTAATTCAGGACGTGGCGGCGTACGCATAGCCGGGATTACCGATTTCGCTCGAAAGTCGCGAGGGTTCGCGACGCCGTCCGAGTGAATCGTGGGATTTTAAGCTCAAAGAGCAACCTACCATGTGTGAGGCATAGCATACAACCGTTTGGGGCCTTTTGCCGTGTTCAATTATGCGGACGACGCGGGCAGTAGTGGATGTAGAGAGATACGTGGCGGAGCTACCAGCCGGGCGTTTACGTGCACCCTCGTCCCAAAACGGCAGGTTCTGTAGTTGCGCGTCTCGCTTGACGGCGACAAGAGACATGGGAGGGGGCTATTCGCGCGGCCTTGCGATTTCAGAGATGGTACACAGTTTCGGTGGAAGGAACGAATATTTGCGATACGTAGAATGTGAAAACAAGTAGACTGCTGCGAGAACGATAACAATACAACGATTCCTAACGTCCTCTCTGACCGTCCTCGACAACAGACTCTTCACCTCGACCGACGCAGAAATTTGAGAAATCGAACAGGGTATACGCGTCAGACTAGCGATGTATTCGAGTTAGCAAGTCATCGTGAAGGAATACGCGCGACGAACCGAAGAGTACGCTTGACTTAGAGGCCGCCGTTGATGGGACTGCACCCGATTGCGACGGCGCCGCTCACACTTGTGTGGTCGCAGCAAGCCGATTGTGCGTTGCTACACGGCGTACGATCAGAACGAGCGTATAACTGGAGTAAAAGTGAGAACACACCAAGTTCCAGCGGAGGCACCGCCGAGGACGCTGAGGGGCGTGCACTCGACGCCAACGGGGATGTCGAGGTCCTGGATGTTGAGGGCCAACAGGGCAGCGAGGACGTCGTTGGTGGGGACCTGGTTCGCGGGCGCAATCTGGTTGCAGCAGCTGACTGTGCCGGTGCTGCAGACGTCCGACCGCCCGGTGGGGGACGCGACGGCGGCGACGGCGAGGGTGATGACGACGAGGGCGCGGGAGAACATTTTTTCGGTTCGAGGGTGCGGCTGGAGGAGACGAAAGAGCGAGTGGTTGAGTGGGCGACGAGGAGAGACGACGACGAGGGGAATGCGGTCTGGCAGGCTCGGATTTGGGCCTTCTTTATATGTTTTCAAAGACTACTTTCGTACCCTGTTCTACGTTTGGAAGGGCGCATCGAAGACGTGTGGCGGTGGGCGGCGACAAACGTGCTTTGGAACAAAGTTCTTAGCTCAGAACACGCCACGCACCACGGTCAAACTCACCCTTCGAATGTTTGAAAAGTTGCCTTTGCAGTAGTTCCGCATTCGGGGGTTTCTACGCACCGCTCTTCAGAGCATGTCGCGTCGCGTCTTGACTCTCGACGGATGCTTCTTGATTCCACTGGGACTTGTCATCGGCGGCGTCGTCTGTGCCTATTTTTGTTAGCTTCTTGTCCAAAAGCGAATACTTTGCGATGTGCGCGGACGATGACGGACGTTCGACGCTCTCTGTAGCAGGCTCGGCTGGACGAGTGTGGTGGACTGCAAGCTGCGTGCGCCTCGGGCTCGCCGCCCTCGCCGCATTGATGGCGGCTTCCCGATTCGGCCACATTCAGACGCCCAAGCGCACGCGCGTCGGCTTGCGCGTCCTGTCCGCGCGTCATTTCTCCTCACCCACTAATTCACTGAGGTTATATCTCTCCCTACCGATCCACTACGACATATATCGCCCTACCGAATTACTTGCGACATACCGATGGACCACTTTCCGACTAGCTGGGGCAGGCCGGTGCGTTCCCCCGCCGTCGACGACCTGACTGAATCTGACCCGCTCTTTGCAGAGAAACGATGACTTCGACGCCTTCAACACGTACCCGCTGTACGGCCGGCACAAGGCACACACCGACTCTTTTGCAGAGGGGATCCAACGCACACAGTGAGTCCTCAATCGTCTTCCACGACGTGTAAATCGTTGACGGGGAGGAAAATACAGACAGCCCATCGTCACCGGTACGAGCGTGCTCGCGATCAAGTACAAGGACGGCGTGATGCTCGCGGCGGACACGCTCGCGTCGTACGGCTCCCTCGCGCGCTTCAAGAACGTGCCCCGTCTGCACGCCGTCGGCGCGCACACCATCCTCGGCGCGAGCGGCGACATGAGCGACTTCCAGTACCTCCAGAATACCCTCGACCAGCTTGTCATTGATGAGTTCACTGAGGGCGACGCGCATGAGCTTGGGCCTGCTGAGGTACATGAGTACCTTGCTCGTGTCATGTATTCGCGCCGGAGCCGTATGAACCCGTTGTGGAATTCGTTGTTGGTCGCTGGATTTAAGGATGGGAAGAGGTGAGTTATTCTTTCAAGTTGTGTTGCACCGAATTGCGGGACATTGGTACCCGTTTCCAACGGTTCGAGAGACTCGCGGCGTACCAGTGCAGGATTTATCACGCTATGGCGGATAAGGACCCGGAATGCCACCGTCTGTCAGAACCAAATTGGCCTTTGCTTTGCACCAAAATAGTAGCCCGGACGCAGTTCGCTGACCACGCTTTACAGCTTCCTCGCCTACGTCGACCTCCTCGGAACAACCTACACCGCACCCTCGCTCGCCACAGGGTACGGCGCATACATCGCACTTCCACTGCTCCGCGCAGCAGTCGACGGCCACGAGCACGAGCTCGAAGAGGCCGACGCGCGGCGCATCCTGACCGACTGTATGCGCGTGCTCTTCTACCGCGACGCGCGGAGTCTAGACAAGGTCTGTCCCCTCCCTTCCCTCCCTCCCTCCATCACAATAATCGTGCAGATGCTGACAAGGGTTGTAGTACCAAATCGCGACAGTGACAGAGGCCGGCGTGAACATCTCTGAGATCCAGAAGCTGGAGACGGCGTGGGGGTTCGCGGAGGGCATCCGTGGGTATGGCGCACAGACGCAGTAAGACGTTGTCGAACGATTGTATGAGTACGATTCGAATGCACGCATGAGGTTCCCTTTTGGTTTTTTCCAGGGCGATGAGCACCGCTGCTGCACTGGTTGGCCCAGCATTTCGTACACGCACTGCCCACGCCTTCGGATCTCCAGACAGCTGGAATACTCGTGGGCAGTGCGCAAGGATGCAGCATGTCCTCCTTGGGGCACGCGCGTACTTCATGTCGTCGGAAATGACCTTGATAAGGCGCTGGTTTGACGGTGCATGAGATGGTGCGTCTGCTGCTGTTCGCGTCGGTCTGTCCTCGATCTGACTGTTTGGTTTGCCTTGAACGATTTTAGCACAGGTGTTTGCTTGCTGATTTGCTCGCGATGACGGACTTGCCAGAGGGTCGAGGCGCGTAGCTGAGTCGCCCGCCTGTGCGACAAGGTTCGGCTCAAAGGCTTCTCTGGCGGCTCGACTGCATCGGAGGCCGTTCGTGGCCGGTGCTGTGTTTCAAATGAAAGCTTGTATGCATAGGTAAGATGATGGCTCGACGAAGACGTGAGGCTGATAGGCCTCTTATATATAGGCCAAGCTGTTGCCTCCTCGCTACCCACCCACCAACTATGTCTGACACGCAGGCAGACGAAGGACCACAGTGCGTACCCTCCCCTAGACTTACTGGTGCTGATATCCCCGAAGAGCTCTTCGAGCATATACTCTGGCACATAACGCATGATAGATATGGCCCCATATTTGCCAAACACCGGCATATAGACCCTCCCTCGAAGCATTCGCGCGTCCACACTCTCACATCCCTCATCCTTGTCTGCAAATACTTCGCACGTATCTGTCGACCGACACTATATCGCAAGATAGTCCTTCGGAATCGACAACAGCTTAGAGGACTACTTGATCTTCTCGACAGCGGACGTGCGCCCTTTGGAAAATCCCTGGTCGTATTCACACAGTCCTTATGCATAAAAGGCGGCGAGGACGCCTCTCTATGGGTTCATCAACTCGGCACCGTCCTCTTTCCTCGCATGAAGGATGCGGGCATCCCATTTCCCACGGTGATCCTTGCCGTGGGCAGTAGCAATCTCCTTGCCAAATCCAAGCCATTAATCCGTACTCAACTCCCGCGCATCCTTCCTTCTTCCCTTTATCAACATGTCTCCGAACTCGCAATCCGAAACTGGCGTTTCAAGAGCAGCGATGATCTTCTTCGCCATTTGTCTTCCTTCCGCAGTGTGAGGTCGCTGTGCTTTGACGAATGCACCTGTGGAATTGGTGCGATACAACCCATCTTTCATCGCCCCTCACGTCACCTTCCGTTTCCGTCAACGACCTTCGATAATTCTCCTTTATTATTTCCTGCCATGGCTTCAAGGCTGCTAGATTGGTACGCCCGCGCAAATTCCGTGCCGTATCTTTTGCACGGTCAAGCGGAGATGCTTACTGTTGCACATATCATGGAGGACTTCCATAGCCAACTGAAGCAACGTAGAATGAAATCGTGCAGGATGCGTATGTATATTCCTCTCCTCTGGGCGAGGATCATCGCTAATGAGCGCATTATATTTTGTCTCAGACAGCGACACGAGCCACATATTTCCCACACCTCGGCCCTCAATCGTCGTCGAAATCGGATCCAGACACGGATCAGGATTCCTCGTGGGCCCTTCGATTCGGCTTACCTTGGTTCTCAGAGATGTAGAGCACTACGATATCGTGATTCGCAATAATGGCTACGGAGTCTCCGAAGTCCTGCCTAGATTGGTAGACTGCATCGCACGCCTGCCTCGTCTCCAGACGCTTAGGTGGATATTCAGCAACACCTGGGCCGCGGAGGCCTTCGTGAAGATCGCGTACAAGGTTTTAGAAAGAATGCACAGCTCTGTGCAGAAAATGATAATCGGATACGCCTCCAGTTCTAGCGAGCCTTCCAAATGGGAGTCTATGGTTGACATCATGCGACGCATCGCGTATGTCATTGCCACTTGTTCTATTTTTAAATGCCTGATATTATAATTACTACAGTCCTAGCCCCAAAATGAATGTGTTGGCGGAGGAACAAGCCTCTGAGGTGGCCACCCAAGAAGCCATGAATGTTTCTGAGACGGACGGAGGCGACTCAATATGTGCGCCACTGCTATCACTTCGCCATTCCCCGCTAACGTATTCCACTAGAATCAAGCTTTCAAAGGATGCTGCCACTCAAGCTGCCGTTGCCTCCGACAATTTTCCTTGCCTCCCTACGACTCCCCTCGCTTTCTCACAGAGGCTGGCGCGAACTTTTCGGAGATCTAGAAGCTGGAGACGGCGTGGGAGTTCGCGGAGGGCATTCGGGGTAGGTTGCACAGACGCAGTGAGAGTTGTCGAACGATTGTATGAGTACGGTTCGAACGCACGCATGAAGTTTTCTTTTGGTGTTTTTCCAGGGCGATGAACACCGCTGCTGCACTGGTTGGCCCAGCATTTCGTACACGCACTGCCCACGCCTTCGGATCTCCAGACAGCTGGAATACTCGTAGGCAGTGTTCAAGGTGAAGCATGTCCTTCGCGTACTTCGTGTCGTTGGAAATTACCTTTGACGGAGCGCTGGTTTGACGATGAGATAGTGCGCCTGCTGCTGTTTGTGCGGGTCTGTCCTCGCCGATCTGACTGTCTCGTTTGCCTCGCGCGATTTCAAAGCACAGGATTTGCTTACTGATTTGCTCGCGATGACAGACTTGCTGGAGGGTCGAGGCGCATGGCTGAGCTGCCCCCCTGTGCGATAGGGTTCAGCTTCAAGGCTTCTCTGGCGGCTCGACTGCAGCGGAGGTCATTCATGGCCGGTGCTGCGCGTTATAATGAAAGCTTGTATACGTAGGTTAGTTGAAGGCTCGATGAAGACGTGAGGCTGATAGAACTCTTATATATAGGCCGAGTTGCTGCTCCCTCGCTACCCACCCGTCAATCATGTCTGACTCTGACGCGCTGGCAGACGGGGAAACACAGTACGTATCCTCCACTAGAGTTACTGGTGCTGATATTCCCGAAGAGCTCTTCGAGCATATACTTTGGTACATCACAAATGATGGCTATGGCTACTTAGTGGCAGACTGGGATATCGGGCTACACCCTCCCTCAATGCATCCGCGCGTCCACACCTTCACATCCGTCATCCTTGTATGCAAATACTTTGCACGTATCTGTAGACCGAAGCTATATCGCAAGGTGGTCCTTCGGAATCGCCAACAGCTCAAAGGGCTACTCAGTCTTCTCAACAGCGGATGCGCGTCCCTTAGGAGCTCTCCGGTCGCGCTCACACAGTTCTTCTGCATAGAAGGCGGCGAGGACGCCTCTCTATGGATCCATCAGCTCAGCACCGTCCTCCTTCCTCGCATGAGGGATGCGGGCATCTCATTTCCAGCGGTGGAGCTTTCCGTGGGCAATGATTCTGCTGAATTTACGCCGTTCCATGCTCAACTCCCGCGCACCCTTCCTCCTTCCCTCTACCAACATGTCTCCAAACTCGAACTCGAAAACTGGTGTTTCAACAGCAGCGATGATCTTCTTCGCTACCTGTCTTCCTTCCGCGGTCTGAAGTCGTTGCACCTCTGGGATTGCACCAGTAGAATTGTTGCATTGCAACACACCTTTCTTCACCCCTCGCATCACCTTCCATTTCCAAAAACATACTTCTGGAACTCAAATTCATTAGTCCCTGCAATGGTTTCAAGGCTGCTAGATCGCTACGCCCGCGTCAATTCCGTGCCGTATCTTTTACACGCTCAAGTGGAGATGCTACTCGTTGCAGACCTCACAAGGGTATTCTGTGACTGGATGTCTCGCGGAAGGTTTTGCACTATGTGTATGTGTATTACTCTCCTTGACAAGAGCATCGTCACTGATAGTTGCATTATATTTTGTTCCAGACAACGATACGAGCCACATATTCTCCAGGCCACGACCATCAATCGTTGTCAAAATCGACACAGACTCCGACCGTTGGGTTCGCCTTTTTTTGGTTTTCAGAGATATAACGCACTACGACATCATGATTCGCGATAATTCGAAGAATGCCCACGGAGCCTCCAAAATCCGGCCTTGGCTGGCAGACTGCATCGCACGTCTTCCTCATCTCGAGACACTTAGGTGGGTATTCCCTAACGCTGAGGCAACGAAGGCCTTTGTGAAGATTAAGTACCCGGTTTTACAACAAATACACAACTCTGGTCAGGAAATGATCGTCGGATACACCTCCGGTTCTGGCGAGCCTTCTGACTGGGAGTCTATGGCTAAAATCCTGGAACGTTTCGCGTGTGTCATCATCGATTTTTATATTGTCAGTCATCATCTGATACTATAATCACTGCAGTCCTAAATAGAAGCATCGGCTGAGGAACAAGCCTCGGAGGCGACTGCCAAAGAAGACGAGAATGTTCCTGGGGCGGACGCAGGTGCGCTACTGACATCACTTCGCCATGCCCTGCTGACCTGCTCCACTAGAATCAACAGAGTCCGCGAGCGAGCTTGCAAAGGACGCATCCACTCACGCCGCTGCCGTCGCCCAGCGAAACTGATGATCAAAAGCCCCTGCCACTTGTCGCGCTTTTCACCCGAGGACTGTATCCCGATTTTGAATTTTTACCTTTCGTCTCCTTCACCCATGTCACGTCAAAATTGCCTCCTTGCTCTCCACTTCCCCTTTCCCTTGCTCTTGCAGGATGTCTTCCCCGATAACAACGTTTGGTGTTCGGACTCGGATGTCGGGGTACATTTGTAGTGAAATCTGAACAATATTCGTTGAAGATGCTCTGGAGGGGAAACAAGGAGTGAATTGCCTTCGCGGAATGGCCGTCGCGTCTTGTTCTCTTGACGGTTGTTCGTCCGCCCGCCCTCCAAGAAGGGCGACTGCTAATTGCGCCCACAAGGTCAACTTGTCACGTGGTGAGCGATCGGCGGATCAAATTGATGCGCCTGTTTCCGTGTATTTTTCGGCCTTGAAATCCCGAGGTTTCGTTCTTCCTCTCGACGCGTCGCCGCAGAGAACCGGCCACTATCAACTCTTCGCAGCGTCTTGGAATGTTATGACTACCATGTCCGTGCGGTATATATCGCGCCGTCGATAGCTACTCGGGCTGGCACGTAAACACTGGTGATTTTGAACGGGCGCACGTACGACTTCGAGCTCTGGGAGGGTATCGCCGCGAGTTATAGGCACATGGTGTTTTATCGCGACCGGCTGTGCCTGGTCAAGGTCTGGATCTCCTCCTTGTCTGTCACGCCCACCATCGAGCTAACGTCCGTTGGAGCAGCAGATCTCGACTGTCGCTGAGCAACATGAAGATCCCGGAGATTGAGATGTTGGAATGTTTGTAGAGAACGTTAAGGTGCAGCAGAGGATGTGAAGGGGGATCGCACGGGTCTAGCGGCGAGACGCATACACGAGTTTTCTTTGGTACGTCTCGCTGCTTTGAAACTGTAGGACCCCGAGCGCGCAACGTTGCTTAGCACAGGAGCTTGGCAATGGCGATGCACGATAGCACGAGGCTAATACACCATCTGTATTTAGGTCCCGTTGTTGTGCACGCGCTCTGCGCACCTCTTTCCTCTCAGTCATGTCGGATCCTCGCACACACGAACCCACGGAGTGCGTATCGGCTCATCGTGTAACTGGGGCCGATATACCGGAAGAGCTATTCGAGTCTATTCTCAGACACATGGACGCTCCGCAATGGGCAAAGAAAGACGGTCTCCCGCCTTCGCGAAGCTCCGCCGTCCACTCCCTCGCGTCTCTCAACCGCGTCTGCAAATACTTCGCCAGGATATGCAGGCCGAGGCTGTACGGCGTGGTGTTACTTCAGAATCATCGACAGTTGAGGGGACTGGTGAATCTCCTCGACAACGGCTGCGCGCCTCTGGGCGAGCAACTACTCGCGTTCACCCATTATCTCGTCGTACAAAGTAAGGAGGACGTCACTCCATGGGTCCACCATATCAGCTTGGTCCTCTTTCCTCGAATGATACACGCCGGTATCTCCATCCCTGAAGTCTCCCTCACCGTGGACAAAACCTTCGCTGACCTTGTACCTACGCGAGGCCGCCTTCCCAGAACTCTCCCCTTTTCCCTCTTCCAACACGTATGCACTCTACGGGTGAACAACATGCAGTTCAGACATGAAGGGGATCTCTTTCGCTACCTGTCTTCCTTTCGCAGCCTGGGATGGGTAGATCTACAGGCTTGTTCCTGCAAAACCATCGCGAATCACACTCCCGCCGCTCCGCATACTCCCCAAATATCTCGATGGAAACAAATCAATATGCAAGATTCGAGCACCATAGTTCCCATCTTAATCCCAGATATGCTGGATTTATATTCCCGCCATCGATCCGTCGGATTCCTTACTCGCGGCCAGGCGGAGGCAGAGGTCCTCGTGGCTACAACGAAGACGTGCTACGAGCGGCTGACGCCGTCCACGCTCAGATTCTGTTATGTGTGTGAGTGTACGCGCCCCTCTAGAATGATTTGGTCGATTTTGATAATATTATTTTTACTAGTAGTGTGCCACGACGGACGATTCTTCATCCACATGGGAGCGGACTCTGGAAGCGACTCGAGCGGCCCGAGAATCCACGTTTCACTATGCCTACGGCTCCATCCTAACACAACGCACTACGATTTCACGTTCCGCACTCTCAGGCTTCAGGCGCGCGATGGCTCGACAGACGCTCCTCTGATACTCGACGTCTGGCGCGAGCTGGCGGATCGCATCTCCCGCCTCACGCATCTCAACGTGCTCAAATTCGAGTTCAAGTCGATCGAGCAGATGGGATCCTACGTGGAGATCATTCATTCGGTCTTATTGGAGCTGCAAGCCTCGGGGCTGACGATGAAATTCAGGGTGAACGACTCGTGGTTTTCGCCTTACGAGCCATCGGATTGGGAATCTGCGTCCACCATCTTGGAGCGCTTCGCGTGCGTTGCTTCTACTGATTCTGCTCTTTCGTATGGCTGACCGACATCGTCGTAGTCCGAAGCTTGACCCCGAGATCGAGGGCATCGACAGAGAAATCAGCGACGATGGCAACAAAAAGGGGCGATGATGCTAATAACGACATACAGGGTTGAATGAGTACGTTACTGTTGCAACTTGACCCTACCTCGCTGATAAGGTCTAACAGGAATATAGTATCACTGTCGACGGTCATATTGTCGAATAGAAGGATCAGTCCTTAACTCTCCTCCTGCAAGTATCACTCCGCGCAGTTCGCACCGCAGCCCTGGGTGTCACGTTCGATTCATCCCCCTTCCTCTACGCCTGTAACGTCTCGAGTGCACAGAAGCAGCACGGTTTAGAGCTCCTGCATTGTTTGCGCCTCCCAACCTCTGCCACGTGGAAGATTTGATCGGTGGGTCAGATGCGACCACAGCCTCTTGGGAACATCGCGCTTACTCACCGCAAACACGTTCCTTTCTTCGACGTCCCCTCGTCCTTTCCTGGTGTTGTACAATGCAGCACGCAAACGATCGTCCATCCCCCATTATGACCGTCCGTTCCATTCCAACTCACGATAGGATATTCTCCGTCAGATGGAATACGCTGCCCTCAGGGTCCTTCACCTGTTCGCCCCCAGTCCTCACGCCCATGTCTAGGTCCTACGCGTTTTTGCACACAGTTCTGGTTCCATGTGTGGGCTTCTAGGGTCTCTATCACATCTCCACTTAGCTCTATATCGACGGGCCCCGGAGGCAGTGCTCACGGGATTGCTGCGGCCTACAACGTCATGCACCTGCCTGAGCACGCTGGTAGTCTCACCTCAAGTTTGTACGTTGCACTGCATTGATTCTCAAATAGGACGCCGTTGAATAGTGCTCTCGAAGGATGGACTATGGTTCTCTTACAACGTGTTGAATCTTGATCTGGGCGCAGAGAAGGCCTCATCGCCTCGGCCGAGCCTTCTCAGAGTCATTCGTCTCGACACGCCGTCTTATCGTGCCCAAGACTGACCCATGACTCGGACTATGAAGAATACTTTGTATACTGGCGGGTATAGAATACGGCACGTGCGGCAGTCAAGATCCAATTCGAAGACTCAACTGAAGTTGATCATATGCTGTGCGTTATCGCTGGAAGTTCTACAGAAGCATGCACAGGTATGGTGATCCATGGTCAGCCTGTGTATATAGCTGACCATGAGATCCAGACGCGAGCAACCCGCACTCACGGCGTTACCCTCCTGACTATGTCGGGCGCGGACGAACATGAGAATGCACAGTGCGTACCTTTGCGTAAGATCACTGGAGCTGATATTCCCGAAGAACTTTTCGAACGTATCCTTTGGCATACGCCGCAAGATCTTTGGAGTCTCGACCCGGAAGGCGACATATGGCCGTCTCCTCCGTCACGTCACTCCGTCGTTCGTGCTCTTACATCCCTCATCCTCGTTTGCAAATACTTTGCGCGGATCTGCAGACCGCGACTCTATTCCGAAATCGGGCTTCGACATCGTCGACACCTTGCGGGATTGAAGGCGCTCCTCCACAGCGACTGCACTTTCTTTGGAAACCCTGTACTCGCATTCGTCAACTTTCTCAACATATATAGCAGCGGCGAGGATACCCTATGGGTCCATCAAGTTGGGATGGTTATCCTTCCTTGGATGAAACACGCCGGTCTTGCGCTCCCCAAGGTGGAGTTCAATGTGGACAAAGCCCTCGCCGGCCTGGCACCATCCAACGCACCGCTCCCTCGCACCATTTCTCCTGCTATTAGCTATTACGTCTCGGAGCTGCGGCTGGACAATGTCCATTTCAAGCGTGGAGAAGATCTTCTTCACTGCATATCTTCCCTTCGCGGCCTTTACTGGGCGCACATAAACGAATGCACTTGTGAAACCTCTGTATCACAAACCATCTTTCCTCGCGTTCAACAGAGCCACGTATGGCCCAACATATCCATTACAGATTCATGCGACGTCGTTCCAATTATGGCCGCAAATCTATTCGACTACCGCCGTACTTCGATTGCCGCTGTGCTGCACAGCCCAACGGATGCCCAGATCCTTATGGATATAATAAGAATATTGTATGATCGGTTGGTGCCGTCTACGTGTCCGAAGGCCTGCACGATGTGTATGTCCTTTCTCCTGTCGGAGAAAACACTACCATTAATAATACTGTGGCCTGTACCAGCTGTGCGCGACACCGGTGGAGGGCCCAGAATTCATATTGGAATCCCAGCCGGCGATCCGACCATCGATACGGGAAACCACGGTATCGTATATCTATACTTGCAGTCCCAAGGTCGGACCCACTACGACCTGACGATGAACATCGTAAAACTTCCCACACTCGAATCGCAACCAGACACCGCTCTGGTGCTCGACATTTGGCGCGAGCTGGCGGAATGCATAGCACGTCTCTTGCATCTCGACGCGTTCAAGATACTCTTCAAGTCCGTCGAGCTGATACAAGATTTCGTGAGGAGTGTGTACCCGGTGTTACAAGAAATGCGTACCTCGGGGAGGAAGGTCGAAATTGGACTCGGTGAAGGGTGGCACAAGGGTATGGCAATTTGGGAACCGTTGGCCGCCGTCCTGGAGCGTGTCACGTATGTATTTTCGTCTAGCTCGATGCTTGCAGATACCTGATATAACTTTCGTTGCAGCCCTAATCCTGAAATTGGAACATTATCCGGGGCTGACGAACTAGAAGCGGTGGACGAAAGTAAGGATGACATTGGTCGAACGGATCCTACGGCACAAGGTATGTCACTGTTTAAAATTCGGTAGATTGGACGTCGCTGACGCGGTTGACCAGATGTCATGAGACCTCCACGTATTCCTGCGGATAGTGCTCTTGCTGCTCAGCTGGAAAAATGATTGCTCTTCCCGGACTTGACGTTGGTGAATGGCCAACTAGAGCTGCTGTCGCCCTTGAAACTCGAGATAGACTCGGCCATCGTTCGAATAGAAGAGTAATCAATGCTCCGTCACCTTCGCGTCTGTTCCTATATGTACTGCAGTAACTGGCTCGACCCTGATTTGTAGTCGAAACCGCTTCCACCTTCCTGCTCGTCTATCGAGGTCGGCGTCCGAGTCCACGTGGTTGATCGGCGGCGCGAAGTCGCATCAGATGCGCCCGCGACCATTTACGGATGAGGCAAGTCCGAGTTTCCTCTCACCTTCATCGCGCTCAGTGGACGTCCATGTCGAAACGTATCTCTCTTATCTCATGCGACTGTCTCCTACGGCTATACTAGCACGGAGAACGATGTGCACGGACTATCTGAAATGAGGCACTGCAAGAACTCGGAGTTCGCGCCCATCGAAGACGCGCGTGTTGTCCATGGCGGCAGCGCCCTCCCACAGGTATGAACACATGCGCGCAAATGGGACGAAGCTTACCTGGCTCAGTATATGTTGCTCTATGCATCCAAGCCGACGTCTTCTCTCCTAGCCATGCCTGAAGACATACAACGCGTACCCCACCCCCGAGTCACCGGCGCCGACATCCCCGAAGAGCTATTCGAGCACATCCTCTGGCACACGACATACATCCACCTGGAGCTATTTGGGAAGGACACGCCCGCTACGCCTCCCTCACAGGACTCGGCCGTGTCCGCCCTCACTACCCTCGTCCAGGTCTGCAGACACTTCGCGAACGTCTGCAGACCGTGGCTCTATCGCGAACTGTCCCTCCGCAACCGCAGACAGCTGAAGGCGCTGCTGGACCTGCTTAGTAGTGGGTGTTGTCCCTTAGGGACGCATCTACTTGCTTTCACGGACAGCCTGCTGGTGAGAACCGGAGAGGACGACACGCTCTGGATACACCAGGTCGCCACCGTCCTAATTCCTGCGATACAACACGCGGGAATCAGGCCAATCCAGAGAGTGGACCTCAAAGTGGATAGACCGCTCCCTGGCCTGGTACCAGATCGATCACAGCTCCCCCGTACGATCCCCGCCTCGCTCCTGCTCAACATCACGTCGCTGCGCCTCGAGGGCATCCGATTCCCCCGTGGCGAGGACCTCCTGCGATGCTTGGCTTCCTTCGGGGACCTTCGCTCCGTCACGGTGCGAGTGTGTTTGTGCGGGACGGTCGCGGCGCCCCCTGCGCTGGCCCGCTTCCCTATCTATTCGTGCGGATTTGACGTGGAGGTTGAGGACGAGGCGTGCTTCACGACTGTGCTCCCTGCGATTCTCGACGCGCACGCGCGATACCGGGGTCTATCGATCCTTACGCGCGACCAGGGGGAGTTTCAGGTTTTCGTGGAGACGGTGGCGCTGTGGTGCGACCAGTTTGTGCCGCCTACGGCTCGGAGACGATTTGGGATAATCACTCGTGAGTGCGCTGCTTTCTCGTGTGCTCGGAGATGCTGGCTCAAACTTGTCTTCAGAGGCACTGTTTACCGTCCATTGGCAGGCGATCGCTCCGGAAGAAAGCATTCCTGCTACTCGCGCCAGAAACCAGGACATCGACGAACGCTTCATCCTGTTGCTCCTTCCAACAGGCGATACGCGGTACAACATCATCTTCCGCATCCCGCACCTCCCTACGCGCGAAGACGCTACGCGGTTGCTTGCAGTGTGGCGTCAACTGGCGGATTGCATTGCACGCCTGGAAAACCTCGGCGCGTTTCAAATGCAGTTCAAGTCTCCCGAGCAGATGGAGATTTTCGGGACGGCTATTCGACCAGTCGTGGACGAAATGCCTTCTGCGAGTCGCAGTGTGGAGTTTGGAGTCGAAGAGATTGGCAAGAAAGCTCGTTGGGAGACGGTGGATAGTGTTTTGCAGCGTATTCAGTGAGTGTCGTTCGATGATTTACCCGATAGAACGCTTGACGTCGTTGTAGGGAAAATGAAGCAAACGAGTCGGATGGGCAGAGCGGTGTTATACCGGGCCGCTCGGAGGGGGCGAGTGGTTCGACGAACGATGGTACGTTGATAGGTCTGACTGCATGATACGAACTCCTAAATTGATTCTGTAGGTCTGGCTGTCTCTTTGAGCGGGCTCGAGGGCGACGCTTAAGTTGCACCATTCAATTCACCTGGATCAAAACTATTTGAACGCGTACGGTGAGTGACCTAGAAACGGTGCTCTGTCGAAGGCACTCAGAGGGAGAAAATAGCTTAGTGGACCATGATCTTCGCGCGGACTCCTGAAATCGACCACTCGCACAGCTGGTTGAGCCCTTGGGTTGACTTAGTGAGGTTTCGGCCAGAAATTATCTCAGGGGCTTGGCTGCGCCGTATAAGGTGCGTTATTGTCCTGGGGCTGATATACTTTGCTGATACGCCTGCCAGAACCAGTAGAGTCTTGGCGAACGACATTGATTCCGCACAGCCGCGCCTATACCTCTTCCCTCCTCTCGCTTCCTACATTCTTTCTTGCCTGTCTCCAAGACGTTATGCGTCTCACAGCCGATAACAAGTCAGCGCGACAAGAAGGTACACCGTCATGAATTCTGCCTTGTGGTCTTAGGAAGCAAAGCGAGGCGCATATACAAATCATCTCTCCGCACGCCACACGTAGCGCCGGAGACGACGTAGTGATATATAGCGTCTTCTGGCCCTGACATGCACCTGGGCTGTCGACTCTGCGGTGGCATCTTATAGAAATCCGATGGTCGTATTGACGTCCTAAAGCTACCCTGAATACATTTTTACGCGGTCCGCCTCGCGTTCACGTGCTTCTCCTATCTTATGGACTCATAACATCTACTCGCAGAACTGGCTCACTCTCTTTGAGTGGGCTCGAGGGCGCCGTCCAAGCTACCGCATCTACCATATTCTGATTGCACAAGGTGCGTTGCCTCCATCTGACGGTTCTATAGTACCGCTAACATGTCTGCAGAACCAAGAAGGTCTTGGCAAACGACATCGATGCTTCAGCTCAGCCGCGCCTATGCCTCTTCCTTACTTTCGCCGGTGACGATGCGGATCGCACGCCAAGTGCCCTATGGCCCTGAGCTGCACTGGCACTGTTGTCGACCCTGCGGCGTCATCTTATAGGAGCCCGACGTCCATATTTGCGCCCTCAAGCTACTGGAAATAATTTCTTACGCAGCCTGCCTCGCGTTAAGGGCACTAACGACGCGCATATATGCATGTAAAACGTGCTATCGTTGAAACAGGGAGCCCAATGACGACGATAGGCCCAGGAAGCGTCGGCCAACAGAAGATCCCCTGCAACGTTGGCCATTCGTGTCATCAGTCGGTGTCGAGTATGGGCCCCGACCCCGCTCCAACGGCGCCGTTCTGTGACACACCTGCATGTATGCGCTGGCGGAGGCAGCCCACGCTGTCGCGACACCATCTGCGGGTGGAGCATCCTCGACGACATCCTTCTCCGGACGGAAGACTCGCATCCAAATAAAGCAATGCAAAAAATGAGCATCACAGAGCATTTCAAACGTGGACGGCGTACTGGGCATTTCCACGAAGGCGCCTGCGCGAACTCGACGGAGGTGAAATTGATGCTTGACGGACGTCTCGGTGCTTGTCGCCGTACAAGGCAAACTCTCTAGCATATCTGACGGTGGATCCATCCAGACTCCGATCCGCCAGCGATGCGCTGCCACGACGCCGCCGTGCAAATCGCAGCGACGTGGCCCGAATAGCAGTGGCCGCCAATATTGATCGCGGACGCTGAGCGCATTCATGCGCAAAGCGACGTGTTTTCGACAGGGGAAAGCGCGAATTATGCAGCGTATGCGTACAGAGGACCTAGCAACAGCAAGGATATCGGCCAAAGGGAGCGGGATGGCAAGTCGGACGGCCACGTGGATCCGACCCGAGTACGCCGAAAACGCGTCGTGTCGCGTCGGCGCCTGCAAAGTTTGTTTGACGCACCCGTCTGCATTTTGCATTTTGCAGTAGCTTTGCGTGTGCGGATCCAGCATCTGCTTTGGTTTAGCTCACGCAGGGCCGTCCATAGTGCCCATGCCTCTGCCCGACCCCACGGCTGCCGCCCGGGCTGGGGACCATTAAAAGGTGCGCTGCACGCTCTCTATTTTCCCCAGGCCTTCGTCTTACAGTCGACCTATCCTTTCATTTTACCTTCTCACATCCAACCTCTCACCTCCAACACTCTCCCCACCACCCCGACGCTCATTCCAACCATGTTCGCCACCATGAAGACCTTCCTCGCCCTCGCCACCCTCGTCATCGCCGCCACGGCGCGCCCCACCACCTGCGACGGCGAACACAGCGACACAACCACCACGGTGACCGTCACTGTCACCGCCCCCGCCGGCAGCTACACCCAGGGCAGCCACAACGGCGGCGGCTACGGCACTGACTCCGTCTATGTTCCCCCCGCCACCGTCACGGTCACTGCGACTCCCACCGCGGCGAGCCATGCCCCGCACGTCACCTCCGACCCCACCGCCATCAGCCCCGCCTCCCCTGGCGCCACCGGCTCGAGCGGTTCGGGCTCCGGTTCCCCTGGCTGGGGCAGCGGTTCGGGCTCGTCGGGATCCGACGGCGGTAAGAGCTCGACGTGCTCCACCGGCCCCGTCCACTGCTGCAACACCGTGCAGCCCGCGAACCAGCTCAGCTCGGCCGACCAGAACCTCCTTTTCAAGACCTTCAACGGCGATCTCCTCAACACCTTCGGTCTCACGAGCGCGAACATCCAGAACGTCGACACCCCCGTTGGGCTCACGTGCAGCCCGATCTCCGCCCTCGCTGTTGGGTCTGGTGCCAAATGCAACGCGCAGACGGTTTGCTGCGACCACAACGACTTCAGTACGTCGCTTGGTTCATTACTTGGTTTCCTGGCGCTGACTTTGGACTCGCGTAGACGGGTTGGTTAACGTCGGGTGCACTCCGATCAACATCGCGCTCTAAGCAATTTCGGAGCTGTGCGACGGGGGCGATCTATTCTCGCGTACATGGTATGTCATCTTCTTCATCTTCCCTGCATTGTTCGCTGAACAGCCTTGCAGTTACCACAGGCAATCCCCGCTTCCTATACCGCTTTTCATGGTACGTCTATCATATTTCAGCACCCATCCTCAGCGCTGACCCCTGCTCCAGACCGTTGCACACACCTATCTACATCTGCTCTCACTCCGCTATCGTACTACCTCGCTATTCTCCTGTCGTTCGCTACATCCTTAACTCTCGCCGCAGCCTAGATACTGCTTCTCGTCATTCTAATAGACCTCGGACTCTCATATAGACCGTACGCTACATTCGTGTCCGTTCGTCTGCTAGACAATTATATCCCTCCGTTCGGATACACGCATTCAAGTGAATTGGATGGTACGTGAATGATTGGTCGACGCTTTCGTAAGGCTGAGGGGATCTGTATTTTTGGCGTGTGCGTCCGGATTTTTATCGACTATTTGTGGTTCGACCACCCGTGCTAAGTCAGCCGAAACTCGACGCCACGACGTCTTCTCCTCCACGCTTTCAGGTCAGTTCCTTCCATAATCACACGTTTATCGGCACTCAAAATCTCGTTTCCTCCATACCAGTACACCATACCCAAGGAGCTCGTCTCAATACTAAGTACCTGCGCCGCTGTGGTGGCGCTTCCACACACCGCCAGACGCCCGTGGGAACGCGATCACGTGGCCCCACGCGCCTCCCGCGCGCCCGCCGCCGCCCGCCCGCCGCCTCCTGTCTCTCGACGCGACCAGCCTCCATTCTTCAGAAGCGCGCCCTGCGTCCATTCTTTAGAAGCACATCACTTCGATCGTATTGGGCAGTAGGCCGGAGGACGGTGTGGGGCCTGGCGTGCCTATAATACATGAGTGAGTGGGTGAGTTGGGGTGTATCGACTCTTGGTTCTCGACCTCCACCTTCTACGACCCTTGGATTGGGATGCAAGACTGTCTCTCGCGCGCGCAGCTTCAAGATGGTCAAGACCTTGGATTTTGGGATGGGTTGGAGGATCGCTGGGAGATGGGGATTCATGGCCCCCGTCTTCTGGCGGGGTTGGAAGAGGACTTTGCGATTGGTGAGTATCGCTTATTGGGTTGGTGGGGGACTGGGGCTGATTTTGTGTGAAGCGGTCAAGGTTGACGTGCGCGCAGGTGGAGAAGACCAGGGAGAAGACCGTATGAGGAGAAGACGAGGGGAGGACCCCGGCATAAGACGATGTCATGACCATCGTCCTCTGTGCTTACCTGTGGACGCTTCAAGATTCCCGCGCGCGCAGTTGGAGAAGACCACGCTTCAAGATGCCTGGAGACGACAAGAGCAGAGGACAGCCAGGTATCCGGCCCGAGACGATGTCATGGCCATCGTTCTCTGGGTGCAGGTTTCTTCTTCGTTCTCGAAGTATACTGGGGGATGTCTGTATCTTGAGGCGACGACCTGTGAACTTCTAACCACTTATCTCTGTCTGTAGATTTTGATAGGTGTACTCTTCAAGCGTCGCTCTTGGGGTGGGCCAGCAGCGAGACTTGAGGCTGATCACCGATGACGGTCTTTGCTCCTGGTCAGGTCAAGTGTTCTCTCGCTTTCTATGTTGTCGCTTTGTTTCCTTTTGTCTTCTCCTCCCCCGCATCCCACCTCCATCCTTCCATTTTCGTCTCTTGCCCGACCTCTCCCCTTGTATTCCCTCCGCCATCATTTCTCCTTGTTTCCCAGTCCGAAAGGGCGATCCACACCATTGAAACACCTAACGCTCTTCTTCTCCATCCGGATCGCAGCTCCTCAAGCTCTCCGCGCGCGCAGTTTAAGACTTCGACTTCGACAATCAGCTCAAATCAAGACCTGGGCCCCGACGGACACCTCAAGACCGGCCTGCGGCAGTATCATGACCGCTGTCGTAGTGCCATCCTCAAGTTTCGCCACAATCGTCGCTCTCGGGTCGGTGCTGGAAAGCGGGCCTGAGGCTGATCCCCGATGACGGTCGCTGCTCCTGGCGAGGTCGAGTATGGTTTTGCTTCTCTTCTTACCCCCTTTCGTTCTCCGATTCCCAGTTTCTCTCGTGCCCCTTCCTCTCGCCCCTGCCCCTTTCTTGATTTCGATCTTGTCTTCGTTCTCCGCTTCCTCCTGCTTCTCGCCCCGTCGGCATTCCCCCC
>BSCZ01001143.1:0-21420 GCA_027924225.1 Bjerkandera adusta
CGTCTTTGCCCTCGACGCGCCACCGATCGGTCACTCTGCCGTTCTGGGACGTCGTGTCGAGAAGACCCTCCTCTCCTTCTATTTTCGGCCTCGACGCACTGCCTACGGCGTGTTCAGGGCTCTATGAGATGTGGGTGCCCGTCGGACGACGCCTTATAGGCTGCAGAGACGTCCTGTAGGGTGTCAGTCGATGCTGGCTACCGGGGCAAAGCACAAACGCACCACAATGTTCACTGTCACGTCTGGCGCCTGGCTTTCTTCTACGAGGTGCCCTGCACGCCCCAACGGCCAGTGGCGAACGTCTGCAAAGCTAGCGAAAGCGTTCAGCACAAACAAGCGCGGCGTTCGGTCAATGACGCCGCCTTCGGATAGAGAGATCGACTTGTGGCGAGTCTGACAATGCTTGCGACGACGCCATGACACCGCTTGCTTCGAACGACGCGTACTTCACTCAAGTCGCGACCCGCGAGTCACAGAAACATCGTATGGATACAATTTGGTAGCAGTGTCCTAGAAGACTCGCACGTCAGCCATGTAGGTTGACAGTTGAAATGCAAGTCACGCACATAAGAGTACAGGAATGGGAGTCCAGCTAAAGAAGAGTGAAGACTATGCAGGTCTATACATGTCCGGTGCCTTTCAAAGGCGTCAACGAGTCCACAGATCCAAAACTCTCCGTACTTGTCATGCTTGCAACACTCTCCGGACGTGCTTGGATACTATTCGCGTGTTCGGGAAGTGTGCCTTCTGCTGCTTGTCCCTGCAGCTGCGAGGGTGGCGGGAGCACGAACGGAGTGATACCGGATGACGACATGGTCACCGCCCGACGTGGCGCGGCAAATGACGGCAGGACGGCCGCGTCGGTCATGAACCTTCTGGCGCACATCAGGAGGATAAAGTTCGCGAATCCTACGGCCATAATGGTAAGCGGGTTGTGCAGAGGGAGCGATAGGCCAAGACATACCCTGCAAGTTGAAGAGCGTGTCCGCGAGAATGGTCGCCCAGAACGGGATGTTGCCTCCGAAATTGAACAGGCGTACAATTGCCACGAGGAAGAGAAGCACGCTGTACGCAATCTATATCCTGGTCAGCTACTGCGTTCAAAATGTGTCTGGACCGGACAAACGTACAGGGAACCTGTGGTCACCAGTCAGCTAGCAGATGGCGAATTGACGCTAAAACGCACCAAATGAGGATCGTTGCAGCCTGCAACATCGACGAGTCCACCCAATCCCTGTTGACCGCAATCCGCCAACGCTCGCTTCGCGGCACAATCTGCAAACGCCAGCCATCCGTGGTATGCACCAAATTTCCACGCACACGCAGAAGGCTCGCGATGTGCAGGAAGAAGCATATACCCACCGATAGGAACTCCTAAACATGCAAAAGTCAGTTCTCGCAGCTGAAGAGGTAGGAAATGGACGCACGAAGAAGTATTCGAGAAACAGCTGTTCTTTCGGATACTTCGGAGTGATCCAACACCTGTGAACGCGTTTCAGCGTGGCCACATCTATGAAAGGCTCGGTGGGCTTACCAGTAACCGGAGGGCCCAAAGTACGGGCCCTGTGCATCCGTTTGGATCACCGTTGGGCCGACCAAGACGATCACGACGATGAAGATCCACCCGCCACCCAGCGTCGTGTAGCGCACGACAGGCGACGCTCTGTATCGCAAGAACAGTATCACGAATACGTACACAGACAGCGCGAATGCCCTGAACAGAGGGAAATTATTGGCCGGGTCTTATAATAGAAAAATCGGCAATGCTCACCAGACAGCAGTCCCGACATTCCCAGCCTGCTTGAACACCGCTTGCATCGTGCACGCCCCTCCAGCCTCCACCGCTCTGTCGGCCACCCATTTCGCATTCATGATCGCTCCAATGGCTTGTAGGAGGTTGGCGAAGAGCAGACAGACGACATAAGGCATGACATAGGGACTGATACTCGTAAATCGGCATGCAAGGGCCTGAGCAGACCACCGTCAGTACGTGAGCACCGACCAAGGACAGCGAGACTCACCAGAAGAGCAAAGAAAACAGCAACTCCAGAGAGACACCCAGCCACCACCAAGGCCTGGAGACCGACAAGATCAGCACGACTTGCCGAAAGATGCGAAGTCCCACTCACAATGGCACCCATAGCGTGAACATCATCATAAGCCATGTTGAGAATGCTGGCGGCAGTGTCCTGCACCGCGTTCACGACCTGCGTGGGCGGGATCCTCGAGCGGGCAAAAGAGCGAGTCCGTCGAGAGCCACGGGGCGGAGGCGGGCGAGGCGGTCGCCTCTGTACTTAATGATGCCGGAACTGCTTCACGTCGCACATATGGACTGCGGCCCCTGGCCCAGATCACTTGATGTTCGATGAGCCGTCAGGGAAGAGGTGTTCCCACTCATACCGTTATCTGGCCTGCGGCGCGGCGTGGGGAGATGCATTGCTCTCAAACGAGCCTGAGGCCGAGAATAGCTCGTTGTGCATATCGATTTGGCGCGGTCAAGAGAACCTGGAAAGCATGGTCAGGCAGTGCGCTGTCGAGCAGAAAGCGAGGGCTGCTCACGGACGCGGTCGTTCAGGTTCGAGAGCGCGTTCGGGAGCGCGAGCCTCATATTGGCAGCTCATTGGCCCGCCATCCTCCGATTCAGAGCGCCCGTTGTACCGACTCTCCCGAGCAGTTTGTACACCTTTTGTGTCTGTGTCTATCCTTCTGTGGTGTTTGCTTTCAGGGTTATAACGTAGATACAGCTTTCATTACACGGATAATATATTCCCGCGGCACGCGCCGGGTGCTCGCGAAGCTATAAATTCGAAAAAATGGCTCCGAAATTCAATAATGAGGTAATGACAGGCACCCTTCCTCTTTCATAGACTGTCAGAAGGGTTGAAAAGTGCAATATGTCACTGAGATTATGTACCGTAGACCAAGGACGCAGCAGAATCGGCGTGGGCCACACAGACTGCACACTGACTCCCGTGCAAGGTTTCGTCATAATTGAACCCCCACGATTTTGGTACACAAAGATACCTAATAGCTACGGCATTCATAATTTATCATATGAGCCCCGAGGGGTGTGTTTTTGTTTCGTTATGAGGCGAATACTTTGCGACCCCTTCCCCGAACATTGCACGGGCGCTCCGTGGAAACATGTTTACGCTTGTTTGGGGAGTGCTCACCCCCTAACGAATATTGCGAGCGAAGCGAGCAATAATATTACGAGAAAGATACAACAGATATATGGAAATGGGGGCATGTCTTGGTCGAAAATAACACAACGGGCCCTATAGTGCAGTGTTAACGAGCCACACCACCCCGCTCCTCCGTGTACTCTTCGCTGGAAAGACTTGGATCCACCCGTCACGTCGCAGCATCAGCAGCAACAACAGAAGCCCTGAGCAACGCGCGTACGTGTCTCCACTTCTCCCTGTAGCGAATCCCGTCAGGGTCTATGTCTTCGTCCCATATATTCGGATCGTCCTCCGTCACCCGCACACGGGGGAACACGTTACCCAAAAATTTGGCGACGGCAGGCGCGTCGAGGATGCGCGAGCCACCGGCACAGAGCTCGCGCAGATGCACACATGCGCCCTCGATATCTTGACGGTCCTTCCACGCTGCCGCCACGTCGCTGGCGTCGAAATTGAGCGACAGGTTTTCCAAGCGAGGGGTGTTTGCGACAAGTTGTACGATTCCACTGAGGGTCACGCTCGTGTGATAGTGTGGATGGTTTGTGCCGCCGAGGTCCAGGATTTGCAGGGATGGCCACCCTTTCGCGATGGCGCTTAGCGCGTTGTCGTCCAATGCGAAGGGGAGTGTAACAGCTACGTTTACGAGTTTCTTGTTGGTGAAGAGTGGTTGGATCGTGTCGAGCGTGGCTTGGGACTCCAGTGTAAGCTCGACGGTCGGGACAAAGACGGAAATGTCTCTAAGTCCCGGGCGATTGGAGAGAAAAGTTGCGAACCAGTCCTGCAAGAAATATGCAGTAGGCTCATCATCTTCTGCCATCAAGCTGATACCCGTGAGATGTGGCGCGCTTCCGTGACCCAGCAGCAACTGGATTGGAATCGATGACAGGTCTGTACCCAATGCGCGAAGGGACTTCAGGCGAGGAAACAGGGGCTCCGAGGGAGAGGGTATGAAGCCGGGATGTCCGCTTCCGCTGCCGAAGTTAATGTGCAAATCCTCCAGGACTGGCAAGCGGCCCAAGATAGGCACAAACTCCGGTGAGGTGTCTGTCTGGAGATCCAACAGTCTCAATTTGGACCAAGAGGTCGAGTCGAGTGTGGCCAGAGTGCGTGAAGTCTGTTTGCCGAGGATATCAAGCACGCGCAAGCTCTCGATAACGGGCGAAGAATGGATGACGTTGGCGAGGGTAGCAGGAGCGTCCCAATGATCGACCCCAGTGAGGCCAAGTGACTGCAGATTCACGGCCTGAAGGAAAGGCCCTGCAAACAGATTTGCATACATCATATGCGATCCTGACCAGTGAAAAACATGGAGCCGGGGGGCCATGGAAGGTTTCGATTGCAACAAGCTGAGGGCATCGAGTATTTTCAGCTCGGCCTGGCAGAGGTCCGACGTATCCACGTAGAGCTCGCGGACTCGGTGCGCGTATTTGTTATATGTCTTCCAATCCCTCGGCCACGGAGGCCTTAGAAGTATCTGTCAAAGACGGGCGACGTAAGCAGTGTTAGCGGATACAAAGACAAGGACTGACAAGGTGTCGATGTCCCTTTTCGATGTCTTTTTTGACAACGTCGTCGGGGAAGAGACCCAAGAGGGGTTGGAGACTGGTGATAACCCTCCATAGCTCATCAAGAGCCGTATCAGAGAGGGCCTTGCATGTGAGAGCAACATTGTACGCGTCCTCCCCTCCCGGAGAGCAGTAGCGTAAAATGTTTCTCTGGATTTCGCTGATAGCGAGACATTTAGTGGTGGATGTCATGATGGCTGAAATATCGTTGAGCATGTCAACACGTCTGGAGAGACGGAATAGCTGACCTGTGTGAATAGGGTCGTGCGGGCGTATGGTCCTAAGTGACTCCTAACGAAAAGGTGACCAGGGTCCAGGCCACTCATAGAGGGCGCCAAACGCGTCGACGGAGTTCGAATGGCCATGTTTCCATAACGGGCTACGTGACCTTTTTCAATTTGACCAAAATATGTTTTGAGGTCGCCGATGCAGTACTGAAGTTGACCACTCGCGTTACCTGTGTTCCTAAAGATTTATAAAGACCCAATTTTGTTTCACGATGGACGGTTAGCTACATGCTAACGCGAATTTTAGCTGGTGTGACATGTGTGACTACAAATACGCACAGACAAACGCCAGACTGCACAGCTGGGTCACGACCACCTCCATCTGCCAGTGCTTGTAGCTCGACGACCGCTCGTGGGCCTCGAGATAACCTTGTGGACGATAATTACGGCCCTCAATGCTCTGTTATAACACCATCAGACCCGCGCTCCTTGAATCTAAGCCACCGCCTCGGCCCTCGACCACATACGACTTGAAGAAGAGCTCCGCCGGTACCCGCCCTGGTAGCGTTCACACCACATCTAAGATATGACCGCCGCATACATAGAGCCCTCACATCAATGTAAGCTCATTGTCATCGGACAAAGGACGCGTCGACAATTTAAAGCACACAGATGACAAGGAGGAATAGCGACCTCATCGGATTGTCCCGCCAAACGCAAGCCAAACGACACGCTCTCCATGTGCATCCTGGTACACCTCCAAAGGAGCGCTTTGGCATGGGAACAAGAACGGATAGCTATCGTCGTTCTCCGCATACAAAGAACGCAATCTCCGTCGTCCACGACGTACAACCGACTTCTGATACCATTTCTGCTACAGCCCATTCGATCATCAGGAGGCCTTTCACAACATGATCTCAAGATCCCCGACGGTGTGTTCTTCTGTGCGGGAGCAACCAGGTCGGCCGTGAGCGATGTCCCAGGAAGAAGAGCATGGTCAGCCCCCGCTAACAAACATTTTGATTACAACTGTGGCGGCAGAGATTTGCTGCCCATACTCATTTCCCTTTTTCCGGTCAGCAGGGTGATGCTGTAACATGTCAGCCTTCTCCAGGTGAGTATACAATGCTGGCGTCGTCGACAACAGATCTCTCCCCCAAGCTATCACGTTCTCCTGCTCTCCACGCTCCTTGCTATCGCCACTCCGTCAAGACCAACACACAACGCCAGAGATGCCATCCAAGCCGAGCGCCGTACTCTCCGACGCGACAACCTCGTTCAGAAATGGCCTACGGCGGATGACGAACGCCCAGCCGCCGCAATTGCGCGCTCGGGGAAAGGAAAATTCGCCACCCTACGCACAGTACGAGAGGCCATCGTCGCCCACACTCCCCATGCAAGTCGACCCCCACCGCTGGGACCCCGTTGACGGCATGATTATCATCAAAGTCTCGGTGCCCTCTACCGACGACATCTGGCGGTTCAAGGTACCGCAGAACATCAGCCTCACCGCCTTCCGTGCGAAGGTGGAGCTCAAAGTCGGATTTTCTGTTTCGTTTACGAACAAGCAGAGCAAGCGCATCGCCTCTCAGGATGCCTTCCACCGCTGGGTCGCGAAGCGTGTCAAGAACGGACGCAATCATCCCATTACCGCGAACAGGCAGCACGACACAGCGCGGGGCCCACAGACGCCGATGTCGCCGCTCTCACCAACATTCTCCTCGACACCGGCGTCACCGACGTCACCCACGGGTGACATACCCGGCTCGTTCTTCGACATGTCTTTCTGATCCCGCTCTTCATATAACGACCTGGTCTGGGTTTCAACCATGTTTTCGTCTGTCCACATCGCTCTCATGCCTGTATCCCGCCATGCCACTGATGTGACTTCGGTCTTCTGTACATTCTAGACCCAGTAATATCAGCTTGCGATGGTTGCCAGAATTTCGAGTCGCTCCTTGCATTCACCGAGGTCGCATCGAGGTATGAACACATGAAAGATATATTACAGATGGTCGTAGCTGGGCTTGCCACAATCAAGCGGACCCGTTCATCAGACATGACAACTAGAGCCACAACTCCATCTCCTCCGACATCATGTCGGCCCGCATCACCTCGACCAGCGAAGGCGGTACAAGCGCGAAGGCGCACGGTTCGGTCTGATAGAGTTCGTTGCGCACGCCCGTGGCGGGCGTATCCTCGAGGCAGCGCTGCAGAGTTGCGATGGCATCTGCGGCCGCGCCTTTGGACAACATCGGCACTGCGAACTCGAACCGGGGCGTCGCCTGCGGGCTGGGCTCGAACAGATCCGTGACGGTGCGGAGGGACACGCTGGTGAGCTGCGCGAACGGCGGCGCGCGTTCGACGCAAATGTCGTGAAGCTCCTTGAGCGCGCCTTGCGCCTCGGTGAGGTCGTCTTCGTGGCATTCGATCGTGAGGGCCGCCACCGGAGCGCCACCGACACATGCCAGGGTCTCGACGAGGTTCTCGAGGGGCACGAGTGGGGAGACGTGTAGCGTCGTGAGGCGCGGGAGCGTGCACGGGTGCTGGAGCGCTGCGCCGAGGCTGAGCTCGCGCACGCTGTGGCCTACCGCGGCGAGGATGCGTTGCGCGCAGGTAGCGTTGAACTCGGGCGGCTCGTAGCAGCAGCTACCGAGTTCAAGTGTGTCGAGGGCGCACTGCGGTGGCGTGGTGCCCCAGCGAGCATCGCCGAGGTGGGTGTCCCGGAGTCGCAGGGTGCGGAGCGACGGGATAAGCAGCAAGGAGGGCAGCGAGAGCGGCGCGGGGCCGAGCGCGGGGTGCGCGGCGATGTCGGCATCACCCACAACGACTGGGACGAAGGGGGCCGCTCCGAGAAGTTCGGGCGCGTGTATCGCGGAGCGGCAGATGCGGTCGAGGACGAGATGGGTGAGGTGTGGGACGGATGCTGCGATGGCCACGACGAGGCGTTCGCTCCTGGGCAGTGCGTCATGGCGATCAGATGCGGTCTGCGTGCACGATGGGCGAGGGAACTTACAAGGGGCTGTGCTCGTCCCGGCCGCAGTTGCTGATAGACAGTTTGCGTAGGTCGTGCAGGCCTTCGAAGTGCGCGATGATGGACGGCCGGAGCGAGCCCGGGATGTGCAGAGCCAGATCCTCTACCCGAGAGCACCGGCTGAGCAACTCACAGAGCGCAGTCGTCGCCCGTTGCGGCGAGTAGAGCCCGTCCATGGACATATCCACGCAGAGTTTCCGCACATGGCGGCAGTACGATGCGGGCACAGAGTCCAAGAACGACCTCAGCGCTTTTGAGCCTCGAAGGGCGACCTCCTGCAGCTGCGGTATTAGTTTGGGGAACAGGGGACTAGGGTATTTGGGCTGCGCACCCTATAGAGTGTGGGGATGGACAACTCATACGCCTCGCGATTTGATTTCGAGAAGTGAGCGGCGTCCAATACGTCGAGATGTTCCACCACGGCGAACTTCATCTCGGCGGGCAGGTCGTTCCAGGTGGAGGCCATGATGGGGTAGTGTGTGTATGGTGAGTGGGTTGGCGGAGTGCGGTGAGGCTTGGCTTCCAGACGTGCGACATATATACCCCTGCATCTGCGAGGACTTCGGAAGTTCTTTCGTGTGATGCTTGGTCTGAACTGTCCGCTATCGCGGCGGAGAAGCGCCACAGAGAAGACCCTGAGTTGAACGCTGAGGCCCGGTGTTGGAGATTGATGCGCTGGTCAAGGAAAGGGTCGGAATCCAGATCGCTGGCAGATGTCCGTGTGGTCCTGTCTAAAGGCCTGGTAACTCACGAGAGGGGTTACTTCAGCCAGACTACTGGTGATGGATGGCTTGATCGTCCGGGCCTCCTGAGACGACCGGGGGCATCTTACCCATGCCCATGCCCTTCCTCGTCAACGAGGCGATGATTGGCGTCCAGGAAATCCACACTTCGTCCCCGCAGCCAGGACAGTCTGTGCGAATCGCGAAGACGCCGACCTCGGAGTGAAACAGAAGGCCCGCGTTCGTCGCGAGCTGAGCCTCTCCGTAATCCAGATACCCTATCCCGAGTAAGTAATTCGGAGATGGGCGGCATTTCATGTGAAACGAACCGTATCTTTCATGTGTTGCCGATGGTTTATTAGCTTCAACAGGTAGGTGGCCGTCAAGGAACAAGTTGTGTATGAGGCTACGACAACATCGGAATGATCCCGGGCCGTCCGCCACATCACGGAAGGCATGTTCTTGCACTGCAACGACCACCAGTTCGAAGGGTTGATCTTGAGACTGAAGTACACCGTGCTGTGCGCAATCCAGTGTTTGACGTGAACGGTCAAGCAGGTCAGCCCAGGCTGCCAAATACTCTAGCTTATGCGAGCTCCGCGTCCTCCATTCCTGTCGTCGAGCCGACGCAGGTCTCGGACAGGGCGTCGACCCCGGGATTGCTGCTGAGTGAGTCGCGTTCTAATCTCGAGCATTCCGCCTTCTCTCACTCGTGTCAGCTGTCTCCGTGAGAGCGACGTCGAGCGAGGCCGCCTGACTATCTCCGAACATATGAATCTGCCCATTCCTGCATCTGGCGCAGACCAACGCCGTCCTAACCTCACTTGCCCCGGTAATCATAGTTGCGCCCTGTTACCCACGTCCCCTTCGACCCGGGAGCAGTTGCATTCAGTCCTCCTTGCCCTGTGGCGCTTCATTAATTCAGAACTCTCAAGTTCAGGGAGAGGAACCTACCCAGAGTAAACCTTCAAATCGCTGCATCGTCGATCAGACCCCCACAGTTAATTGTCGCCGGCCTGCCCGTGCGGTGTCGCCACTCAGGGCGGGATGCATGGCAATCCTTGCTGTACGCTTCTCGGCAGTCTCGGTTTGACGGAATTCCAAGTGTTAGGCGTGCAAGTCACCGTGTCAAGCCGCAGTTAGGCCTGCGGTGCTCCGTAGGACTCAGGTCAGCGTGCTTCGGAGTCAAAGAGCGACAGCTGACCTCGGATAGTAGCCCATATCCACAAATTACATTTCCATCACCTCTCTTGGCGGTCTCGAAATACCTCGGTGCCGTACCCCACCATCAGGACTATCTCGTTACTTGTCGACCCTCTCAGGGTTAATGCATCGAGACGAAGCGCGAACGGCGGGGCTTGGACGCAGATAGTACGATTGATCTAGGAGCGGCAACAATTCATTTCTTGCTCAATGTTCCACTGCGGTGCTGTGTTGCGCGGACCAACACGGACTCTTGCATGACTTAAGATGTTCCTCAACAAACACATGACTGACTTGCTGTAGATATGTCAAACTCCGAACTTGTTGGACACAAATTCAGTGTCTGAGCACACGAGCGGATCATTCAGTGCCTCACCTTGCCAGGGTCGGTACGCTTTGTGGTTAAGTCGTTTCAGGACTGATCCGCCACAATACCCCGCCCCGCACACCGCCATCAGACACCACTGATTCGTGCAGAAACAGCGTGCAATGGTGACATACTCTATGGACACGATGTGACTTGCACGTTGTCTCGACGCTACCGTCTGCGCCACCTATAGCAGCTGAGTTACCGCCGCTCAATGACCCGACAGTTCACGGGGCTACTGTAGTGGCTGAACGTCAAAAGGAAAAGTCAGATAGACAGTAAGCGGTACTCACGCCTGTCGTACGCGTCTGCCGGACTCTATTCACGGGCCTGGTGGGTACAAGACTAACCTCAAAGCTCTGAGCTCTCGGGAGGATTGCGTATTGACTATCTTGACGCAGAGTGGAATGCACGTGTGGGATCTGCGGGAGTGTGTCGCCTGCGTCGTGTTGTCGTGTGCGTTTAGCAAATGGCTTCGCGCTAACGCTTGACGTTTCAACGAGAAGGCCAGCGGCTCGTGTGCGTCGCGCTGCGGAACAGGCACGAGTCGGATGAAGCTCCGGTGGCATGTTTTGAGCCCTCGACACGGCTTAAAACCCTATGTTGGCAGTTAGCAGAATGACCTGTACGATTTGTGGGAGCTCACGTATGTCATGTCGCGCCTGTTCTAGGTTTCCGTCGTGACTGATGAATTAATGCCAGGGCTTTCAGAACATTGCTACACCGAATGTCGCGTTCTAAATGTTTTCGTGTGTAAAGATTTGGCATGTGGCGATATCAAGTCGCACCGGGTCGCACCGACGTCACCGAACGGGCTGACTGTTGGAATTTTGTCAAGTGCGTGGGCAAGGGCGCAGATGCTGAAACAGGTTCAGGGCGGGCGAGTGAGACCCCAGAATATTCTACGCCCTTAGTCCCGTTCCGGTCGGTGCGGACGCCTGCGCTGAGGCTGAGTGGATGCTCAGTTATACTCACGAGCCTCAAAGAATGGGCTCAGTATTGTCGAACGACTATCCACGACGCGTCGAGTAGGAACCACGGAGGGGACTTCCCGGGGTCCCCCGCAGAAAAAAGGCTCATTGCGCGAAAGGACGTTCGACAGAGAAGTCCAGCTGAAACCTGCTGGGCACAACATGATGCTGCAGGGCTAGCCCTGATCGTCCGCCGGCCGACACGATTTTCGACCGCGCTGGCTTTTGTGGGGAGGATCTGGCTATCAGAACTGAGAGACGTGTGTGGCTCGAGCAGCCCGGCAGTGTGGAAGCGTCGCAGGCGGATCGGGCTGGCTTGATTTGGGCTGCCGAACGTCGGGCGCTGTGTCGGGTGTGTGTTCCTGGCGGGCCCCGCGGTGAGAAGGGCAACCGCGAGGAGAGAGGAGAGGACACAGGGGTTGGGCGGCGGTCTTGCGTGAAGCGCGTGTAGGTCCCCCCCCCCCGGATATCCTCTAAGATGTTCGATCCAAAAGTGCCTCGAATAGCTCTGATCATCCTTTTTGATCTGCCCTTTATCTCCTATATGAGGTAGCCGCCACGTTGATCTGGTCCTAAAGCGTCCAAACTCGGCATATGTCGCAAAACATTAGGCAAGAAATTCAAGAAAGAAATCATATAAACCCACGAACAATGTCCTGACCAAAGTTTCCAGTAGAAATATGGGCAATGCGTCCACTTGAGGGCTGAATATTGCCTCTATATTGGTTCCATCGACGCTTCTCCCGACGCTGCCCCAGTGCTGCTGCCCGACGCGCAACGAGGCCGGCTTCTGCTAGTGCGGAGGCGAGCCCACATTTACAGCATTTGATAGAACATCTGGAAGGTTGTCCGGGGTGCCTGCTCGGAAATCGGTAGAACCTGAGCGTTGAAATGTAGTGTCGGGACGCGCTTGAGACAGCTCAGTCGAACCTCCAGAATATACTGGATTTTGAGGCTGGAAGAAGGATTCGACTCCTTGTACGCCATGCACGGAAAACGATAATTTTTTTTTGCTTCCGGGGCAAGCAGAATATCCTATGATGTGTTTAGCTAGAAAACCGCAACATACCTCACGATTAGGCAGTGAGGCGGGCGTTGCCGGTTGCGTTCGATGCAATCATATTTCTATTTAAGGTAATACTTCTGGGAACGCTTTCGTGAAGACTGCAACGCAAAGCATTACAGTCAGCAACGGAGGCTAGGCAGTCTGCGGGATGCGGTTACTCGGAGAGTGTTCATTTCGGAGATGCAAACGTCGATACATTTCCTTGCGCGGACTGTTATCGCGGGGGTACGTAATTGTAGCCGTAGTAACAAATCGCGGCTTGGCGGAGCGCCACCACGCCGGGTGTGTCCTGCGATTTTGCTTCGCCATTTTCCGCGCTGAAGACCCACGTCGACTGACCCGCTCGCTCGTGGAATATTCGGATGGGGTGGGGATCTGTCCGCGGCGATGGGAGCGTGCGGTCGCTTTCTTCTGCGGCGAGAGCACGCATGGGTATAGAGGAGGGAGACGCGGGAGGCTAGGGCCAGGCGACACAAGTCGAGCTAGCTGTCATTCACCCCGACCCTGGGCAAATATCCGTCGGCGGTTATCCCTCTAACAGGCGGACGCCGTCACCATCCCCGGTGCTTCTCTCCCTTCTTCCGTCTTTGTCTCCCGACCACCACCACCTCCGTCTTTCTCTCCTGACCACCACCTTCTCCATCGTTGTCTCCCGACCACCACCCCTGTATCCGCCCCCCATGGCCCCCGTCCGCAACAGCGACGACCCCCTCGCCGCCGTCCTCGCGCCCCCACCCAACGAGAGCCCGGAGAACCGCGAGGCGCGTATTCTCGCAGAGCAAGAGGCTAAGCGCATCTCCGACGCGATCGACGAGGAGATTCAACAGCAGGCACGCGCGGAGAAGAAGGCTCCGAAGCCCATGAAAGTGCTTCTGCTTGGTGCGCTTTCTCTCCTCCCACACCAGTGCCTACGCTCATCCTCCACCTATACTGTCTCTTACACTCGCCCTCCACCTATACCGTCGCCTACACTCACCCTCCACCTATACCGCCTTTTACACTCACCCTCCACCTCCACCGCCCCTTACATTTGCTTTCATTCTCATACCGTCTCTACGCTCACCCTACACCTCTTACACCCACCCCCACTCATACTGTTTTATACGCTCACCCTCCACTTATTCTGTTTCTTACGCTCACCCATACCACTTCCTACGCTCACGCTCCACCCATACCGTTTCCTACGCCCACCGTGCACCCATACCGTTTCCTACGCCCACCGTGCACCCATACCGTTTCCTACGCCTACCGTCCAACCATACCGCCTCTTACGCTCACCATCCGACCTTACGCTCGAAAATTATATCGTCCCCTACGCTCATCCACTGCGCTAGGCCAAAGCGAGTCAGGTCTGTTCGTCCATACTACTCTCTGCTGGTGATCACTTACGAAAGGCTCGAAGGCAAATCCACGACCCTCAAAAGTGCGTGTGCAGTCTCGGGTCGTGTCAATTCCTATGTCTTACCGTTGACTAGACTTCCAGCTTCTCCACTCGCCCAGGGTGCGTTCTGGCCCTCGTCCAAATCTTGCGGTGCCCTCACGCCACTCCCACAGGTTTTCCAAGCAGAGCGAGCGTCATGGCGCGCCGTCATCCAGCTCAACGTTGTTCGGTCCATCCGCCTCATTCTCGAGGCTATAGCTGAAGTTCACGCGATCCAATCTGGTTCAGGCTCGTCCTCGCCCAAGTCTCCCAGCCGCTCCCTCCCAGGGTCGCGGCCGGCGTCGTCCTCACCGCCGCCGAGTGACCTTCGCTTGACCCCGGAGCACCTGAAGCTACGAATGCGCCTGCTCCCTCTCCTGCAAGTCGAGGAGATCCTTATACGCAAGCTCACCCTGGCGAGTTCGTGCGACGAGCACTCGCGTATCGCTCAGGGTAATGGGACGCCGGCCCCCTATAGGGAGAAAGAGGTCGCAGTCAACTCTCACTTTGCATGGAAAGGCATGTTCAGCAGGATCGTCGGACACCTGCGGGAAAGCTTCGATGCAGAGACTATCGACTGGGACGATCCTGATGTGCGTTCTTCCCCCCTCTCCTTCCCCCTTCCTCGTCCTCATTGTGCTCAACGCACGTTTCCAGGACCCTGGGAGGATCATCAACGCCTGTAGCGACGACATGATACAGTTGTGGGGAGATCCTGTCATCCACAAAGTTCTGGACTACCAGAAGCTGAGGTTGCAAGACATGCCGGGATTGTGAGCATCTTCTCTTGAAGTCCGGTATATCTTACGAGCAGCTTCTTTCCGCAGCTTCCTGGATTCTTTGGACAGAGTAACGGCGTTGCGTTACGTTCCAACAGATGGTAGGTGTTTACGTGTATGTTCCGCTTGACCGCATGCTGAAGCTTCTCCAGATGATATATTGCGTGCGCGGCTGAAGACGCTGGGCGTCACGGAGTATCGATTCCAGGTCAAAGATGGCATGTATTGTGTGTGCGCTCTCAGGTGGCGCTTTTGACTGAACTACCTCCACAGAGCGTTTACTTCCCTTCGGATCCAGTACGCGAGAATGGAGGATATATGACGTTGGGGGTCACCGGTCATTGGTAGGTGTTCACTCGGTCTCAAGTGGAACCATGGCTGATCTGTGTAAAGCGAGGTATTTGGTCCCTTGATGTTCTATCGCCTCCTCCGTTGACGGCGTCCGGTAGCCGCGTGGGCCCCGTTCTTTGACGACATGAAGTGCGCCCTGTCTTTCCCACGCCGTTCACCTGCTGGATTACTGACTTTCCCAGTGCGATACTTTTTCTCGCTCCGATCAGCTGCTTTGATCAGGTCCTGGAGGAAGACCCGACGGTCAACCGCCTCGAGGACTCCGTGCTCCTTTGGAAGTCCATCGTGTCCAACCGCCTGCTCGCAAAGACAAGTATCGTGCTGTTTTTGAACAAGATTGACATCCTCCAGGCGAAGCTTGCCGCGGGTATCAAGCTCGGCAGCTTCATTGTGTCATACGGCAACCGCCCAAATGACTATGAGAACACCCTCGGCTGTAGGTTTTACGTGCCTTACGCACGTGCCTTTCAATGACATTTCTGGGAACAGATTTGCAGCGCAAGTTCCAGCAAATTCACAAAGAGCATTCGCCAGAGCATAGACCTTTCTATTGCCATCCTACTGCCGTAACGGTAAGCTCTGTTACCCTATGGCAACGTGCCAAAGCTTATAGTGCCCTCAGGACACCAGGACCACCTCGCATATCCTTCACGATGGTTCGTTTCAGCACTGTCCTCTTCATAGCATTGAGCTGACTTGAACCAGTGCAAGACACCATTATACGACGCCAACTCCAGGACAGCCATCTCGTAGGCTAATCAACAAGCGCCCCACTTCCCAGTTCTGATTTGACCCCGTCCAGGTCCCTTTGTAGATGAGCCTGTGCCTAGAGTCTTCGGCCATACACTAACGACGCGTTGTAAGTTTCCTACGCCTGCGCTTTCTACTACTGTCTTTCTTGCATATCCTTTCGTCCGTCTCTTGTCCGAGTTTTCCAATTTTTATCCCGCTTATGTTCTTGATTTCCTCTGCATGCTCTCTTTTGTTCGCAATCTACTTGTAGACTACGGCACTCCGCTTTTTGGGTGTAATGTATCATCTGTGTTTGGTCTTTCGTCTCTTTCGATTTGGGACGGCGTTAAAGGTGTGTAGGGACTGGTAAGTATCTAATGAGGGCGAATTTGGGATATTGTCTAGGAGGGGGCTCTGCAACGATGGTACGTCTCTCCTCTATCTCGACGTCTCCTCTATATGACCTATCTCCGCAGGTGGTCTTCGGTGATAAGCATGGCGTGTATGCATCCCCTTCGCACCACCGATGTGATCTCTATGCATCTCTTCAAATATCTTTTCAACAACAGGCTTCGGGACCCCACGCTCGATCCCGTCACCGAATCGTCTGCACCCCGTCTGCCAGAACACCATCTGTCAGCTGCGCGACAACTATGAAAAAACGTGGAGGAGTACGTACCGAGGTCGAGTTCAGGCATCGACACCCGCGCGCGCTTCGGCATCGCGAAGGACACGCGCAGCGTCTGGCCCGCCGTGCGGCGCAGGACGCGCAGGTTGCGCAGGAGCGTGCCGAGGACGAGACGCGCCAGGAGGCCGCTGCTCATATCGTGGATCGACATTATCCGGACTCGTGGAGGGCTTAGCGTCTCTCGGGCAAGAAGAGAGAGTAAGTGGTATGAGCGACCAGAGAGGACGCGGACGGTGGGAGGACGACTGGGTCAATGAAGCGCAGACACCTGCCAGCGCGGCCCCCGCTACACGCTGGGCTTTATACACCCCCCCTCCCCCATACGCGAGGCCGTACCCCGCTCTCTGTCGATGCGTTTCTGTGAATTTCCAAGAGTTGAGCGTATCGGCTCCCCGACGTATCGTTTGGCTTGGTTCCGCCCGCCGGTGTTTGGCTGTCAAGTTGCGTTCGGTGCGGGAGGGTGAAGATTTCACTTGGGTGCGACGATGGGCGGGGGAAGAGAAGGGGTATGTGGTTGTGCGTTCGTGCGCGGGGTAGGCAGCGGCACGTCTGTTCGTTTGGTTGTTGCGCTCGTCTTTCTTCCTAGTGCTCCAATGGTGCGTACGCGGAAATGAACACTCTGCTGCTTGCACTGGCCCGAACAGGGCGTCGGTGGATCCATAGAGGGCGGACTCAACGAGGACGTGGATACTTGCGGGAAACCACGGAAAAGACGACGAGTACACCAAAGGAGAAGAAAAAGAAAACCGACGTCCGGTCTTCTAGCGGACGAATACCAGCGCAGCACCCTGTTCGCGCGTCACATAGCCCTTTCCATCCTTTCATCCAGGGCCCAGAATCCAGATCGCCGAACCGTCCCAATCCTTGTTTTCCACAGACGAACATGTCGGTCGGCCCGCCAGGATCACGACTCCGCCCTGGGCGGCAGAATCCGCGCGACCCGGAGTGCGACCGCAAACCACCGCCGAGAAGGTTTTGACGATGGCCCTTCCTGGATGCTAACTGCGCGGCTGCAGATTCGGTTTCCGACTGGGTGGATGAAAGGATGGAGGGATGAGAGGATATATGGTTCTGGTCGTGGCGCTGATCATCGTAACGTTTGTCAGATAGGTGTAACCCCGAGTGTATGAGAAGCACCCCCTTGGACCCGATGCTGTGCGTCCCTGGGTGTCCGTATATGCGTGGCCTGCTGGAAATCTTCGTGCGAGGGTGGGGGAGGGGCGCTGTGCGATAGCGTAGAGGTGTGAAGGGACCGGGAGAAGGTGGGAGACGAATGATACTGTCAGCATCGTTGCAAGGCGCGGGGCACCGCGGATATCCTTACTTCTATATCTCATAGAAATATGTAGGCAGATGTCTGATCACACCGACGAGGGCGCTATTGTATGAAGGACGAAATGAATGATATTGACGAACCGCATCATCCTTGAACATGAAGATACCCGAAAACCAATCCCCGCAACGACCGGGATGAAGATGAATGTTATCGTTCCGCAGATATTCTCGATGCGTTGTTAATGTGATGTAGCTCTACGCCTGGAAACGCAGGAACTCGACGTTCGTCAAGTGCGAACGGAGAGCAAAGATGTCGCTGATGATGCGCTTCATTATGCGTGAGCCATGGAGGCCTGGAGGAGACTAGACAAGTGTCGGGTACGGTCTCATCCAGATGCGAAGAAGAGGCAATCCCGGCCAGACCAAAAGTGGACGAATTCGAGGTAACTGGAGAGAGGATGGTCGCCGTGTCCATACATGATCGTGATTCGAAGTTTGCGATACCTTGTGAACGCGTTCATAGTTGGTATTGCTCCTAACTATGGGGCGACCTGTGAACCAGGGAACGCCGGCATGCCAATGCAGGTCAAAAGTACCAGCTTCGCCGCGGCGAGGCCATTTGAGTGAGAGTTTTGCGTGGACGTGCCTTTCTTTCTGTCCTTCGGTGGCCGGGTGAGAGCACTCTCCCCGACCAAGTGCTCGACGTATGAATATCCATATCGGAAGACCAGTCGCCCGCTCCCGCACACCGACATCTGCCTTAGTTGGCTCTTGACACCCACATCTGACCTATCTGTGGCAAAGAGACGCGTCAGAATTCTGTTGGCTCAGAGTTCGAGGTTGCGACGTGTGTCGTGAGCGATGTCAGCTTTCCGTTCTTGCTCCCATGCCAGACGGTTCCTTTACAAGTGTACCAGGGTGGACATGAAGAGCGTGGCCTTCAGCGGGGCACAGAGGCCCCTCCGCGATTCTTCCTTGTCATCCCGTATGCTCATCGACGCCTCGCCGCTGCCTGGGAGAAAAGTAGACTCACGTCGGTCCTGAAATAAGTGTTGCTATGCGGAATTATCCATCATTTGGATGCGACACGGAGATGAGACAAGGACGAGGAGATGAGACAAGGACGAGGAGATGAGACAAGGACGAGGAGATGAGACAAGGACGAGGAGATGGAGAACATAGCGGAGGTGATGGCGAGAGACAAGACAGTGCGGGCGCTCGGAGGCGGGCGGGCAAATGAGCCCCGCGCTCCCAAACGCGCTCTACCCCAGACCACCGTGTCCGTGAGTTGCCCTCGCTTTCTGTTCGGCGGTGCACAGCCTGACTCTGGTTTCCAGGTTCTGTTGACTGCACTCAATCGATATACACAATGAGCTACCCTCGTCCTCGTTTGAGTACAATGCATCTCCCCACGCCGCGCCGCAGGCCAGATAACGGTATGAGTGGGAACACCTCCCCTGACGGCCCATCGAACATCAAGTGATCTGGGCCAGGGGCAGCAGTCCATATGTGCGACACGAAGCAGTCCCAGCATCATTAAGTACAGAGGCGACCGCCTCGCCCGCCTCCGCCCCGTGGCTCTCGACGGACTCGCTCTTTTGCCCGCTCGAGGATCCCGCCCACGCAGGTCGTGAACGCGGTGCAGGACACTGCCGCCAGCATTCTCAACATGGCTTATGATGATGTCCACGCTATGGGTGCCATTGTGAGTGGGGCTTCGCATCTTTCGGCCAGTCGTGCTGATCTTGTCGGTCTCCAGGCTTTGGTGGTTGCTGGGTGCCTATCTGGAGTTGCTGTTTTCTTTGCTCTTCTGGTGAGTCGCGTTGTCCCCGGCCGGTGTCCGCGTACTGACTCGGACGGTGGTCTGCTCAGGCCCTTGCATGCCGATTTACGAGTATCAGTCCCTATGTCATGCCTTATGTCGTCTGTCTGCTCTTCGCCAATCTCCTACAAGCCATTGGAGCGATCATGAACGCCAAATGGGTGGCCGACAGAGCGGTGGAGGCTGGAGGGGCGTGCACGATGCAAGCGGTGTTCAAACAGGCTGGGAATGTCGGGACTGCCGTCTGGTGAGCAATGTCGATTGTCTATTATGAGACTCCCCCAATAATTTCCCTCTGTTCAGGGCATTCGCGCTGTCTGTGTACGTATTCGTGATACTGTTCTTGCGGTACAGAGCGTCGCCTGTCGTGCGCTACACGACGCTGGGTGGCGGGTGGATCTTCATCGTCGTGATCGTCTTGGTTGGGCCAACAGTTATTCAAACAGATTCACAGGGCCCGTACTTCGGGCCCTCCGGTTACTGGTGAGTTCACCGGGCTTTTCATGAATGTGACCCCGCTGAAGCGCGTTCACAGGTGTTGGATTACTCCGAAGTATCCGAAAGAACAGCTGTTTCTCGAATACTTCTTCGTATGTCTACTTTCTACCAGCTGTTCGGCTGCGAGAATTGACTTTTGCATGTTTAGGAGTTCCTATCGGTGGGTATATGCTTCTTCCTGCACATCGCGAGCCTTCTGCGTGTGCGTGGAAATTTGGTGCATACCACGGATGGCTGGCGTTTGCAGATTGTGCCGCGAAGCGAGCGTTGGCGGATTGCGGTCAACAGGGATTGGGTGGACTCGTCGATGCTGCAGGCTGCAACAATCCTCATTTGGTGCGTCCTAGTATCAATTGTTTATCTACCAAGCTGACTAGTGACCGCAGGTTCCCCGTACGTTTGTCTGATCCAGACACACTTTGAACGCAGTATCTGACTGGGATATAGATTGCATACAGTGTACTTCTCTTCCCTGTCGCGATTGTACGCCTATGCAATTTCGGAGGCAACATCCCGTTCTGGGCAACCATTTTCGCTGACACGCTCTTCAACTTGCAAGGTATGCTCACCTCACCTTCTCTGGGCAAATTGTTTACCATTATGGTTTTAGGACTCGCCAACTTCGTCCTACTGATGTGCGCCAGAAGGTTCATGACCGACGCGGCCGTCCTGCCGTCATTTGCCGCGCCACGTCGGGCGGTGACTATGTCGTCGTCCGGTATCACTCCGTTCGTGCTCCCGCCACCCTCGCAAGGACAGCCAGCGGAAACCGCGCTCCCTGGACACGCGAATAGTACACAGGCACGACCAGAGAGTATCGCAAGCATGACAAGTACGGAGAGTTTTGGATCTGTGGACTCGTTGACGCCTTTGAAAGGCACCGGACACGTATAGACCTGCACAGTCTTCACTCTTCTTTAGCTGGACTCCCATTCCTGTACACTTATGTGCGTGACTTGCATTTCAACTGTCAACCTACATGGCTGACGTGCGAGTCTTCTAGGACACTGTTGCCAAATTGTATCCATACGATGTTTCTGTGACTCGCGGGTCGCGACTTGAGTGAAGTACGCGTCGTTCGAAGCAATCGGTGTCATGGCGTCGTCACAAGCATTGTCAGACTGGCCACAAGTCGATCTCTCTATCCGAAGGCGGCGTCATTGACCGAACGCCGCGCTTGTTCGTGCTGAACGCTTTCGTTAGCTTTGCAGACGTTCGCCACTGGCTGTTGGGGCGTGAAGGGCACCTCGTAGAAGAAAGCCAGGCGCCAGACGTGATAGTGAACACAGTGGTGCGTTTGTGCTTGATCTCGGTAGCCAGCATCGACTGGCACTCTACAGAACGTCCCTGCGGCCTGCAAGGCGTCGTCCCCATCTCTCAGAGCCTTGAACACGCTGTAGGCAGTGCGTCGAGGATGAGCTAGGTGGCCAGAAATAGAAGGAGAGGAGGGTCTTCTCGACACGACGTCCCAGAACGGCAGAGTGACCGATCGGTGGCGCGTCGAGGGCAAAGACG